>JAVQJX010043972.1:0-11616 GCA_036025115.1 Ambassis agassizii
TCCAGTGCATGTTTTTTTTCCTTATTTAAATGAGTCCTAAATGGAATTCACTATAACATTTTTACTAAAAACACAGATTTGATCAATCATTTAAATCAGGCCAGTGTCCACTGTGATTATATTTCCATTCAAGCAGTTGAAATCAATTGTTGCTATTAATGCAATTACTATTGTATTATAATTAGGACTAAGCATTTCTTTACACTGTGTTCAGTTCGCAATCAAATGGTAATTTGGTTTGGTTTTAGTTAAAGGAAATTAACCTAGTTACACTGGACTGGTTTCCTAATGAAGCTGCTCCTTTAAGACACTACACAAATAAGGATTTGTGCCAAACTGTGAGTCATATCCATCCATCTTCTTAGAACATAAATGTATTTGTAGTCACTCAGCAGCAAAACAAAAGAGATCAAGTGTAACAGAGTCATTTTTTTCTCTAGACAAAGGGCAGGAGACACAATCATTTTATCTAAAATATGTGAGACTTCTGTATCAAAATGTCAGGGAACTGGCAGTCAATAGCTCCCACTGAATGACTGAGGGAGAAGTTGTGGTTGCCTTTAATGAAGCAAGAAAACAGTTTATCTGGGTAGATTGACTTTGGGCAATTACTTTAAGGGCATTCCTCAATCAATAAAACACCAGTGCTGGTGTAGGTCTCTGTGTGTGAAACATAGCTGTGTTTCTACTTGTTTCTTTTTCTGGCCAGGGTCAGGTAATATATGAGCTACTGCAGACATTTAGCCTTTTGCTGGCATCTCATGGATTTCAGTGCAACGGATATGCCTGTAATTAGTTAAATAGTTGGTCTTTGTTGATGAGCATTTTGACAATGAGTATTTGGTAGTTATTCACATAAACCACAATGATCTTGCATGTTGTGTAATGCAACACAACAATCACCATCTTTTAATTACAAAAGATAGCAAATTACAGCGAGCATATGGTGAAATAGCTTGATCATGCATGTGTTCAAAGCTTAACTTTACCTTGCTTGTGCTTGCACAGGTTTGTGTTTTGCTTCTGCTAGCAAACAATTGTAACTTGACTCAGTCTCTCGTGTGCAAGATTTACTCGCTTGCTTGCGTACACATACTAATTCAATTCTGAATACCGTGGTTGAACATTATTGAGTTGGCCTCTGGTGCATGCAGACCGCAGACCGAGCTTTTTATGCATGAAGGTATCCCTGGTTGACTTAGTCATTTGGGTGCAAGGTTGACTTGGTTGCTTACTTGTGCTCAAATGTGACACACACACTGCTTATATTGGAGAAATATCTGCACAAACGCTGGGATGATCTTGTAAGATGTAAATTTCAGATACAGTGTAGAGAGGCTTCTCCAAATTAAAGCTTTGCACAGGAAATTGAACTGTCACATAGATAGAGAGGGGGAATAGGCACCACAATATAGTTGATTGTTATGCTGACAGTCTATTTATGTGTGGTCATATTGTATGGAATACAATATTTTGAAGTAATATAAAAGATGTACTGATCCTACAGTGCAGGACCAAACATAGAATCAGAGCTTTTTCAAAGTGTTTCATACACCAAACAAGCACACACTTTTTTCTTCTTTTTTTTTTGTCAGCTGCATGGTTCACACTCTGAGCTTTCCTGTCTCTGTGGTTTGTCAGCTTGTCAGGTCTCACCTATTCTGTTTCACAGTGCCCATAAAGTATGTTGAAAACAGAGTAAGCACACTGGTAGCGACACTTCACGGCTGGTTTATATTTTCACACTGGAATCAGAAGCTCTAGCCTCTTGTCAAATTCTGGATTAGTTGATCCAAATAAACAGCAGGTTGCCACATGTTTTGCTGACATGTATTCATAATGGTGGTGGGTGTCTACTGAACATAATGTCCGTCTCACATTATATCTTTGGGCTTCATCTTCCCCGCTCATCTTCCATTGCTTTGGAGTAGATAGATCTGAGATTTCTGACCACTTTTATTATGTTGTATGACCATTCTTATAATAGCATCTGGGTGTATTGGGCAGAAAGTGGCTGATGTGGTCCGATTCAATAGCCAAGCTTATTGCTGGTTCTGGTTCACTCTATTGACAGAGTGTGAGAACGCAAAGTGCATAGCAGATTGTCATGAGTGGGGCTGCAGATCAGTCAGGGCACCCAAAGTGTCATAGTAATATGGCTGATCTGTGCTGCTGAATACTGCATTTTTATAAGTGTGAAATCGCCTTTCAAAGGTCACCTGGCAGTCAACAGAATTATCAAAGCAGACTAGTGTCTCTCTGATAGATGGTACTCCTTCATGACCCTGCTGTACATTGCTCTTTACATCCAGGCACCTGTGGTGACCTTAAATCGTCTCCTGAGATATGACTTTAAGTCAAAATCCTCCTTTCTACCATCTAACTTAAAGTAATGACCCCAAGGCTTTACCAAGACCTATTTCAATTCAGAGCCACAGCCTCATTTATATCTGATATCATGGACAGTTGTGGTATTCGCTAACCATGACAAGTTTTCAAACCTTTGACAATACACCATTTCCAGTAGATCATACGTGAGTGAACCAATTGGCCTTGTCTTTGGGAACAATTTCAGGCAACAAATGACCGACTACATGGAGAATATGCCCGAGGCTGCTTTTCCAGGAGATCTCATTGTAGAAAGTACTGTTTTTTCCCCAATAATAAATGTATATTTTATAAAATGAGATGAAACGTTTACATTTTTAGTAAATGCCACAGCTTCTATCAAATAGTTCAAATAGTCATTTTCAGACCTTGAGATGTAAACTAAATAAAAAAAAGAATTATTTATCCTCTGGACAACTGGGTCATGTCCTCCATCCTCTTTGAAATAAATTGAATCTAAAACTCAGAACATTCAAAAATGTCCTACAGTATGTTACATGTAAAGGCAATTCTGGCTGTGTCCTTCATGTAAGTGATGACCGAAATTAGTATCTAACTAAATCTGCAATAAGCTCCTATATTAGGAAGAAGCTCCCATAGGACAAAGGATGTGTCTGCATTAAATTAAGTGAGCCTTCTGATGCCATCATATCACCCAGAGCATCTGTGGCTGTGTTTCCATAATTATGAATGTCCCACTAAGGCAATCTATGCCATTGCTTATTTAGTATTCCAGCACAAATAGTGTCAATTAAGTGTAGTTCCCAACAGGCCACCTAGATGAAAAGTAGATTGATTAAATCGTACATTTCAATGTTTTGTTTGATCCACTGGAAATCAAGTTATATCCATTTTTGTGGTCTTGCAAGATGTCTTATAATGCCAGTGCATTTCCACATGACCTCATACATAAACAACAAAAAAGTTGTTTTATGTCTAGTTCTGTCTGGTTCATTTTCCCATATGCTAATCTGTAATACCAGTGTGGAAGTTTTGTTGAACATAGCTGAACCATAAGAAACACAATAATTGAGCCACTGAGCCAGTTGACAAAGTTTGACTGTTTTTTTTCCTTGTGGAAGTTTCAAGTTAAGGGGTCCGATATCACATAAATAATTCATTGCTGTGGTGTTCTGGATAATTTGCCTGTGAGTTCAGGGTGGCACTGCAGAGCCTTTAAAAGGCAAGCATCCAGGTATAATAAGTACATCTTCATTGTATTCTAATTTGTCATTCCTCCACCAAATGCGACCATTAGAGGGAATGGATAGCTATTTAATTGTCTTACTGTGGCTATACTTCAGCACCTTCACTGACAGTAGTGTCTAAAGCCTTGTTGAATTACCTCCTGAGCTTTATTTTGATTTGAGATGCACATTAAATTCCTCACCTTTTTTTTTTTTTTTTGTTCATGCATCTCTCCCCCTCTTCTTGTTTTTCTCTCTCTGGATTATACAAAGGCATGTATCACGTGTGAAGATTAATACTGTCCTTCAGGGACACTTCTCTTTCGCCAGCTCAGAGGATTTAAGGTGAGCTGAACCACGTGCACTGCATACACTGCATACACTGAGGCTTATTTTTCCTGTATTTGAAATTAGGACCTGCTATATTTTAGCTAGCACTTTGATTAGTTTATAGCTGTTGTCTTGTCAGTCTGTTTTGTTATTTACTCCTACATGAAGCCTTCATTTACATGCAACATCACGCTTCCATGGCGTCTGCAATGAACACAATCATAACCCAGCGTGATCTTAATTCACACTTTCCGATGTATGAAGGCAAAGAATGGCTCATCACGCTGACCAATCCGGAAAAAGAAACGGCGTTTAGCAGTGTGATTAATGGGGTCAATATGCTGCTAAGGCGGGACACTAAAACATGTCATTTTAATCATGGCAATGCTTGTGGGAGAAATGGGAGCACATTATTTCATTACCATTTCCGTGCATCTTGCTGCACTGCGCATTGAAAAAGGAAAAAAAAAGCCTTTCTGAGGACTTTGCTGAGCTGAACAGGAAGAATGCCTGTCATTTCACATGGCTCTCTCTCCAGAGACGTTGTAGTCTTGATAGCAGACAGTGTACAGTGTTTTACTCTGGTAACAACATGCCATCAGTGTCAGAGCTTGTGAGGTTATCATTTTTATGTGCTGTCATGTTTTGTCAGTGAGATTAAGGACGTAGCTTTGGTTGTTTCTGTAGAACGCGCTGGTTTGGAAGGTCCACGGCTGGTATAACCCCATTGAAAAATGTTTTTGTTCACAAGCTGCCTGGCAGACATGGCAGCCCATTCAAGCACCGATGTATTTGTTACAAGTAATTAATTTTTCTCTCATAAAAACGCCCACTGGGATGATGGAAAAGGTAGGTTCATTAACCTTCGGCACCCAAGCTTCCTGTGGCACTTTACAATGTATTAGTTGCTGGTTCCAATCGTCCATAGCAGAAACTGCGGAGGAATGAAACACCTTTCTTCCCACGTGGCTGTTTTGCTCAGGGAATGAAAAGGATTTACTTGGCAGCCAAGTCCAAAATTTTTTAGACGCCTTTGCAACACTTTCACACTTTCTGTTTTTTCCTTTGCCCGAGACACATCAAAAGACGATTTGGAACCCCTCTTTGCTTTTTCCCTCATCCTTTCCTTCCTCCCTGGGTTACTTTCTATTCCCTTCTCTCTGTCACACTCCCTGCCATCACCTACTCAACCTTCTGTCTGTGTTGCTTGGGTTGGATTTTTGGAGTCTTTTTTTTACTGTTTATTTCAAACTGACATTTCATGGGGTTTAATCTCCATGGGGGAACAATAGGCACATTCTACTACACCGTGTGATATGAAAGCTCCAGAATTTGTGAATGGGAAGTGAGAGACAGAATAAAATAAATAAATCTATATCTCAAAGTGACCCAAGATAGCAATGACAGGAACCACAGTGGTGGGTGAATTTGCATGAACATGCTCTCCTCTTCCTTTGACTTTCTGTTTCTTGCTCTTCTTCATTGTCATTCACTGGGCTTGTGCCCTGCCAACTCATATGTGATAAAATATTCACACATATTATCCACCATCTGAATAAAGCTTGTTAAGAGGAGAGGGAGGAGCATCTGCACTTGTGTGTTTGTGTGTGTGTGTGCCTGCCCTGTGCTGTATGCACTTGAGGGGCATCTTGACAGCTTGACTGGCTCTGAAGGAAAAGAAATTGACTTGTTTATACGCTGTGAGCAAATGAGATGATGGGTTGCATGTGGCTGCCTCTGGGCAGTGCATGAGGCCTTTTGAATGCATCCTTGTAATGGTCTTGTCAAGTTACAAGCCAGTGGTCAAGAATAATTATCTGTACATATTCATTTTATTGTATTCCCTCTGTTCTATGAATCCCTCTGAGAAATGCAGTATAAAATAGAAACAGAATTAAAAGTGTCTTCTATTTGAATTGAAAAAAAGACCACTAGTTATTGATAGAATTGCCTTTCTAGAATGTGCCTAATTAAAATAATGGATATGCTTTTGGCAAAAGAGATAAGGCCAATTACGTGTTAAAAGATTTGGTTCACATTTTTTGAACTGCCACAGTACCTCAGATAGAATTTCTCCCATTAAATAATCAATTTTTCATCCATATCCATGTTTCTCTCTATTCCCCAAAGAGCCACCTGTGGCTATAATTGTCATTTTACTTTATGAGTTGCAACATGCCAGTGAATTATTCGTTGTAACACAGTCCTTTCTGTATTACTGTAGTGAGTCTGTGGTATGAAAAGGTGTGCATTTCTGCTGAGCTGTTTATAGCAGTGGTGCACCTGATGGCATAATCACTGAAGCAGATGGGTTGATCTTGGCTCTTGGACTTGGAAGACATATTTTGAAAGTGGCGTATTAAGACTCGCGCGCACTCCCTGTGGCTCATCCTTGGCTACGCTAACAGTCATTCATCTTCACAGTCATCACTCACATCATTCACAGTCATCCTACCACTCCCCAAACCCCAACGGGAGCTGAGGGGAGACTCTGAGAGATTCTCCACACATGGCACTATTATCAGAGCTCTGTAATGGATTACCTTGATGGTCAGCCTGTCACAGTCAGTCTTTGCCCTGACATTTCATGTAAAGTTCCCATCCCTTCGTGAAATATTGTTTTGCAGCAGCCAGGCAGAGATGTTTTGCCAAATTGGTTGTCACTGTGTTGGCAGTATCATTCCCTCCTTACCCCCTCCTTGTTCTTTCTGTCCGTCTGTCCTTGTGTTTTGCCAGTGTGGTTGCTGTTTTTTCCATTTCTTTCTTTATTTTTTTGTGAAACCCATGAAATCACTGAAAGAATAATACACAGATTTTGAGAGTGATGCCATCAGCTAGATGTGTGCACAGGCAGAAAACGACCCTTAAATGACAGAGTGAGGCCATCAACATGAAAAGTTTTTTTTTCATGCTTATGAGTGCACCAATTGCAAAGTAATGAGCAGGAAATCTCCATTGTGAAGAGAGCCGTCACAGCCTTGGATTTTATGAAGGCGGTAGACAGACACCGCCACAATGTCGCCTCACCATGACTCTTGTGGTCTGATTGTGGTTTAGAGGAGTTAATGACAGCTAATAGCTAAACCACGATATGTTAGAGGAGAAGCCTGGATGTACCATGTCATATTTATGATCAACAGAATGAATCAGTCAGTACATGTGAATGAGGCAAACATTAACATTGATGTTAGCAATGGGCATTTTTGCTTTTAACTTGATGTTTTTGGAAGCACACAGGTTATATCATACTACTTACTAAGCTAACACCGCATTACCCTTTTTCTCATGTGTCTTTCTCCTGTATCCTTTGTCACAGTGATATGTCATTATGGCTAACCAAAGCGGACAGATGTCAGTCAGTGTTAGCAAATGGCTACAAAAAAGCAGCACAACTTCACATCTCCAGCTCCCTCATTTATTTCTATTTCTTAAAATATGTAGTGATTATGCGACATTGTAAGTACTTGTTATTGCTGCATGCACATCCTAAATTGTTTGTAAACAGGAAATCTGAATATAGTAACTGGCAATCACTTTACGTTAAATTCTTAAGAGGCTAATAATCAGCATTGAGTTGAAAGGTGTTGTAATGCATGTTAAGTTGCTACTTTAATTACCAGCCCAGCACTCCACCACCCATTTGTGTTTGTACATTCTGGCTGGTTAGTCCTTTGCTTGAGCAGAATTTAGGCAAGGCAGTGCTGGAAGTTTAAGTGAGGTCATTCAGCTCAGTACTAATATGAATGAGTTGTCACGTCTTAACACACGGCGAGGGAGATGTCAATCAATCCTGGTGTGCTCACAATCCTGAGGAATGTCTAATTGGTGAAAATGAAAAAAAAAACCCAAACACCTATTTCATGTGAAGTACAGTATACTTGGTGTGCAATTGACCACTTTAAATCTCTCAAAAATAGTTTTTTTTTGAAGCTCTACACATGGAAAGCATCATCTTTAAAAGCTGCTGTGCTGCCCATGGTACAGAAAATCACCACTGGCAAAATGAGTTTGACATTGGTCCATGGTACAGGCAATGGAGGGCGACATATCCAATATCAAGAGAGTGGCAGTCTAAATATTTTTGTCAGGCCAGTGGCTGTACTGTGAAGAGATGTGGATAAGGGTTCATTTGGGTTTACATTGTCAGGCTCAAGCTCCAGGTAAATGTTTTTCCTCAGTCTACCCTTGTTGGAGGCAGTGACATGGCACAGGAGGACAAAGTACTCTAAAGGGGTTAAGAGGCTGCTGCAATAGCTTTATCTACTACTAACAACTACCATCATAGGTGAAATTAAATTTTTGCTATTCATGTTTTGGAAGTGTGACAAAATATTCAGTGTTTGCTGCATCCATCTGCAACTAAATGGCCTTAGTGGACACTTCTACATTTGTTTGAACTGTTGCTAAGCATAATATCAATATACAATCAATATACATGCTTAATGTATGTGCGTATATATGTGCATTATACAGCCGTGCCCTCCCCTGTCGTCCTGTCTTCCTTCCCTCCTGCCCCATTTTCTTTTTTCCTCCTTTATTTGGCCAGGATATGAGCCTTGTTCATGGTTGTTCTATGCTTCTTTTGCCGTAGTATTTGCTGTACAGTGGATGACACCCCTTGTATATAGGTGCCTGTGATCTTCATTACCACTTTTGCTAGTATTTACTGCACCTGTGTTTGTGTAGTAGGCAAGTGTTGTTGCAAAGGTTGTGTTTTCATTTTGTAAGCCATCCAGTGGACCATACTGCTCAGCTTTCTTCTTCCAAAACTCGAGAGAAAGCAAGACAGATTTCAGGCTTCATAGATAAGGTGTTCTCCAATTCCTGTGGGAAATAGGACAGCATCATTACTCATTGCTGGAAACCCTAGTGGATACCAAGGCCATGCTGCCAGAGCAGACTTTGTATCAGTCATGGGTTCCAACAGGTACACTTGCTAATTCTGCCTCTTATATGTATGTTTAGTTTCCGTCTTCTGGGTTGTTTGAGTATGAATATGTATCTAGGCTAATCTGTGTATGTGTCCAGCTCTGTGTCATGTTCAGCATCTATCCATTGTAGTTCAATCATGACATGCAACGTGGTTGTTTAGTCAGCTTGTGGTGGCCACTTTTTACTCTGAGCTGCAAGTCAGCCTCCAGCTGGGATAACAGCCTGGGGAGTGTGTCATAGTGGAGGAAATAACCAGGACAAATCGATGGACTGTTTTTTGAAATGTCAATCAGACTTTGAACAGAGAGCAATTTTGATCAGCCCGAGCTTTCTGCACTGCGAGGTGTGGATCCAAGGTCAACCCTTTTAGATATCCATTGTCACCCAGAGCCTTACAGCTGGAAGGATGAGACAAAATATTCCAGGATAGAAACCTTGTGAGAGTGTCTAATGGAAGATAAAAATATATAGCTGTGACCTTTTGTTTTACACTTTTGTGGATAGTTTACCAACCTGTCAGAGATTAGTATATGGCTTGCCACCTACACTGATCCTCCGATTTATTCTATCAAAGTATGCCGTTTCTGCACGCTATTTTTTTCTTCTAAAGTAAATTAGTGAAAGGCCCCTCTTGCAGTGTTGTGCTTTGGTGCATTGCAGATATACCATACAGTATATTTACAGAACAAGGAATGACTTATCCTTACTTTACTACAACAGTACAGGAGGAGGACTGTCCTGTGAAATGCACCATGCACAAACCTGCTTTTCTCTTATTAAGAGACTGTTGCAGCTCCTGCAGACGTCCTCCAGCCAGTTTATCCACCATTTATCGACGTTTCTTTCATGCAGTGAGGTGAATCAGAGAGACCTCTTGTTCTCAAATACAGCATGAAAAGATACAAGTCAATTTCCTGTATTCCCAGCTAGAGCTCAAGGCTACAACATCCCACTGAGATCAATTTATAACGTCTGTGTTTGTGTTACCCAGGCCCTGTTGTGTAAAGAATAGTTTGGAGAGCATTATGAATGTGTGGCATTTTGTGATGACTTAACAGCTTATTTGCAGTCATGCTCTTTTCTTCACGTGTGGAACCTGTACAGATCTTTTTGGCATTCGCACATACATTTTTTTATGGAAGAATTCCATAAAATTCCATGAATACACATAAGAAATGTGTTCATGATAGATTGGATTTTTTCAGCAGCATTGCAAAAAATAGCTGCAAGCTAGAAATCACTGCTGCAAAAGGCTAAGGGGGGAGTTGTAACCTAGAAATGTAAATAGTTGCCACTGCATCATTAAAAAGATTGATCCACATCGGTGCCCCCACAATCTCTCGATCAATTTCGTTACTATATATTTAAAGCAAGATTTTGGTGTATTATCACTAGAAGCTGCCCATTACTAGTTTCCTGGATAAAGTGGATCAAGGCTAAGGCTCAGAAGCCCCTATAGTCTCCAGACAACTAATTGATCTGGAGTACCCTGTGTGGAAAGAAAATATCACTATCATGTTAATAAAACAAAGCTTCATTCAAAAATGTCCATTATTATATCATGCTCTTCTGTTGAGTTGATTTGCTGTGTAGCGGGTCAGAAAAGCTTTTCTCCCATCTGTAACGTTTTTGTCTTGGGCAAGTAAAGGTTAAATGATTAGCTTGATGAGGAGTGTCATCTTATCTGTGTCTTGCTTCTGAAAAGCATAAAGAATCGTGTTAATAGCTGATTTAGCTGTTGTACTAATTGACATTAATACATGCCCATTTGTGTCTGACTTGGTGGAGTGCTTACTCTGGGAACATGGCCTACCATTAGCACTCTGCCATTTTCTTTGACGTGTAACCATAAACATTGGGCATAGCACACTACTCACCAAATTAAAACACTAATTCACTTTGAAGGCTTTACAGTATGATAAATTGTGTTGATTTCCAAGTTGTGTATAGTACACAAAGTAAGCCCTTTAATAGCATCTCCTCTTATTCAGATTCAGTATCAGCAGAATAGCTTACAGATTTGAACTACTTTTTCTTCTGAACTATGGGGAAATTGTATATACGCCACTTTCAGTATGAAACCCCTTCTCTGACATGCTGACCCTTTTCCATGTGTAGGACTCAATTAGGTATTGAACTATGGCACCCTTACTATAGATGGAAAATAAAGGGAGTCGATTTGTGGTGTGTTCCTAACCTGAAATTCCATTACCAGCTTCTATTTCTCAGTCTGCACATTTTGTTATTTGTCAGAGAGCTTTTGGTTTTGTCTCTTTGTACACTTTAGATGGCAGACGTTGTGAATGGGGGTGATTTTCCTTACCCAGGAGAGTTTATTTGAACAAAACATGAGTTGATCTGTCTGATGCACATTACTCAAGCCATTCTCTGCTGATGCCTCGGATGTATGTGGCCTTTTAGTGCTTCTTTAGCCCAAATCTGCTTGACACTCTCTTCTGTTTACAGCCATGTTTGCTAGCAAATCCTTGCTGTTGACAATAGCACGATGCAGGTTTTACCTAGTTGTTTATGCAAGTAAAGTCTAAACACACTAAAAGCTAATGTTTTTCAAAAGTTTTATCTGCTGTTACTTTTTAATAGTTTTCCTTCCTCTGATTTTATTCTCTGTCATGCATCACATTTTCTAAATTCTTCAAGGAGCTAGGATGTCATCGGTGGTTGAGTTTTGAATTTTGACACTCCAAAGGGTTTTTCAGTCTTCTTTTCATCAGCAATGATTTATTAAGAGACATCTTCTAATGATGTTTTTTGACAGTGA
>JAVQJX010044079.1:0-19229 GCA_036025115.1 Ambassis agassizii
GAGAGAGAGAGAGAGAGAGAGAGAGAGAGAGAGAGAGAGAGAGAGAGAGAGAGAGAGAGAGGCAGAACAAGAAACTAAAAAAGAAATCTAAGAGACAGTGAGTCAGAGAAACTGAAAGACAAGAGTCAGCAGAGAAAGAGAGATGCAGAAATTGTTGCTCATTCATCCAGCCTCACAAACAACAGAGGTACAGCCACTGAGACAGATGAGGGAGATGGGGAAGAAGAAGAGAAAGCGAGGCAAAGCGAGGTGGATCTTGTTCGGGAGAGAGATCACAGCAACACAGATCTATTTACAGATTAGTAATGGTTCCGACTGTGTGTGTATGCTGTGTGTACTACAGGCACCAACACCAATCACACTCTCAGACAAATACACACACAAGCATACCTTAGTCTGGTTATCTTTATATCCCATGAGCAGAAAGCAACACATTTACCACACTGCAGCTTGTTGTTGATTGGCTGACCTGTGCTCTAGGTGTTTTTGTGCCATCTAGAGGCCTGGGACTGAATCTAAAGCATGTTGAAAAACAACTAAACTCCTCAGTCAATCTTAATTGTGCCTTCACATAAGTCCTCTTTATTCTCAATAGGACTTTGAGTTAAGAATGAAGACAAGAGTCAGCAGAGAGAAAGAGAGATGCAGAGATTGTTGCTCATTCATCCAGCCTCACAAACAAGAACAAGAATGAAGACATTTAAGTTGACTGCCTCTCTTCACATGCAACAGAAACAACATGATTCTGACATGCAAACTGTAAATCCGGGTCATATAGAAATAAGTCATCTATGATGTTCTTCAGCTTCATACCCAGCCTATGAAGAAAAGGGTTAAAGTAGGTGGGCAGTTGCCACCTGTCAGACAGTCACAACCCTAACTTATAGAAAATGTCATGTCCTAATATTATTCGTACAGTTGTCAACAAACAACGGGGAACTTATCAAGACCAAAACTGTTTTTATACAACATGTTCACTTCTACTGTAAGGGTGGTCATTTTAACAATGGATGTCTATTCACAGAGAATCTTGCTGCACACAGTAAATATTTGTCTTGTTAATCTTGTAAAAATGTTTTATCTTAAATCATCTTTTCCTAAAACTCATGATTTGACTATATGCTAGAAATATATGATAAAATGATACAAAGATGAGATAAATAGACATAAATATAAAGTGTATGAATATAAAATATATTAGATCAGTTCACCAGACATGTTTTGAAGGTTATATTCAATCATATAGACTTCCACTTTCGCCTCAGGGAGGTGCAGCTGAGCCAGTAGTGTCACCAGTATGATCCTCCTGCCTGCTCCCCCTCATAGGACAACACTGGAAAGAAAAGTCCACTGACAACTATTAATTGGTACAGCATGTTGAAACACCTGAACCTCAAGAGGAGCAGGGTCCTTTGCTCTCTCTTGTGTCTTTGTTGTGATGTGACAACAGTTGTTTATGAACTCCTCACCCTGAATGATGACAGGTGTTAGTACAGTAGCATCCCTCTCCTGCTGGCATTTAGCTTTGAGTGGCAGGATAATAACCCACAGAAGCATGTAGCATGGGCAAAAATAGCTGCAGGCTGCTCTTTAAAAAATGGAAAAAAAAGAAGATGTATCTTTTTCACATGTACATTTCAGTTAAAAGCATTTAGATCCAACACAAGTGGGCCATTTATAGCGCAAATGATTATACGGATGAACTGAGCTCAGCACTCATGAGGATGCTCGCCAGATGAATCCAAGCAGCCTACAGTCGACTCCACAGGGACAGCACCAAACCTCCCTTAGGCTGTACAGAGGAGAATGTTCATCATGTGATATGCCAGCATTACTCTTAGCAGAAGTGACATGAATGATCAGCAGGGAGAGACAGTGAACTGTTGAACTGACTTGTTTGAATGTAATTGGTGACTGTATAGATGAATCAGCTTTGTGGCATGGCTTTGCTAAAATAACACAACTAAAACAAACATCATCAGTATTTGGTTATATTTTAGATGTGTTTGTGACCTTTCCATTTTTCTAATGAAACTTTATTTTGATAAAGAATTCTCTGTAGCTTAACAATGTTATATCTTACATTTGTCTAATATCTAATATTTTAATACATGCTCCTGATTTTTCTAGCATTTCCTTAATTGGTTGAATGGTCCTACATACATTTGAGTCTTTTATGCACAAATACTGTTTTTAACTACATTCTTATCAAGCCCATGTTGTTCTTCTTTATTTAGTTTTCCATTAATTGTCAAAAATTATTGAAATACACCCTTAATGCATTTTTGAAACACTGTTGTTACATGTTTATTTGTCATTAAACATTTTCAATTTAATGTTGCCATTTATTTTTGTGCAAAAATAATCTGGTTAGCAGCCACATGTGGCTAATTTATGTGGTCAATTTAACTGTGGTCAACTTCATCATCAAGACCACAGGATATAGGAACGTTCTGTTCAAAAAAAGTGCACATTTTAAATAAAGTGGAACTCTGCAATTATCAAAATCAACCAATTAAATCTGACATCTGCATGAAGCTGCTGTAAACTTTTACTCTGCCAGAGGGCTCCATTGAGCAGCTGCCTGAAGACCGTGAGAAGTTCTGTTTAATTGTCAGTAATGTTCTCACTCACTATCTATCTATGAGCTGGGTGGGAGTTGGGGTGGGTAGCTGGGGCGGCGCTCTCCTCCCCTCACTGCTAACCAAGATAAGAACTGAACAACTGCATATATGCCCGAGAACACCCCAGTTCACCCTCAGCTTCACACTTATTTACAACTACTGATTCAAAATAAGTGTACCAGTGACTTCTATTTTCAGCTAAACTGACCAATTAATCTGAATTTACAGGAAAATACAGGAACACTGGTGAATAAAAAATGTCTGCTAGTGACAAGAAGCTGACAGATGAAGAGAATGGAAGTCTTACAAAGGGCAAAAAGAAGCAGAAGAAGGAAGATGCCTGGAGGGCGGCGGAACCCAGAGACCCGTTTGCAATGGTTTGTGTCTCATGTTGTGTTTTTGAGCATGTATCTCCTTCATTTCTCTCCTTGACTGACAACAACAAACCCTTAGACAAAACCAGGACGTGTTCTTATTTCTTGTCTTTTAAAACTTTGAGAAATTTTAATGTACTGCACTCATTCAGAAACAACAACAGCATCATCATAGTAACGTGTCCTTTCTGTCTCCTGTTAGCTGGACTCTCTGCCAGAGAAGAAACAGCAGGAGATTCAGAAGGCTCTTCACCTTTTCTCCTTGGGCTCAGCTATGCCCAAAACCATGCAACAAGCCATGAGACGCACCTATCGCTTCTGGGAGACACAGCCTGTCCCCAGACTGGGTAAGAATAATCAGCAATATATTATTATAGGAAAAAGCTGGTATTTGTTGTGACAGGAACACCCTTTTCCCTTAGTTTTGTTGTTAGCCTAGCATCATCACTTGAGGTAATGCTAACTTTGCCTGTAGGCTATCCGCCTGTTACTGCTAGCTGTATAGTTTGAGAGTGGCATCAATCTCCTCATCCAAAGCAGCACATGTCTGCAGCTTCATGATTATGGGTACCATCTGCTGGAAGACAATCCACAAACTCAAGATGTTGTTAAGACTCCACCCTCTACACAGTTGCATATGCTGTTATCCCGTTTGTCAGAGTTGATCAATAAAGTACTGACGATCAAGTCATGTGTCCTCAGGGGACAAAGTCACAACTCATGGCCCAGTAATAGCAGAGGGTGAAGTCAGTTTCCGAAAAGAACCCTATTCGCTACCTTCAGGTTTCTCCTGGGATGCTCTGGACCTGAGCAGCCCACCAGTGGTAAGCTGTCAGTAGAATCATCATACACCTCAACCAAATACTCCAGGCATGAAACAAACTTTCTATCATTTCAGTTGAAAGAGCTATGCAGTCTGCTAAATGACAACTACATGGAAGAGGATGACAATACTATCAAATTTGACTTCTCTCTGGAGTATCTTCAATGGTAAGCTCAAAGCAGATGGACTGAGTTTTATCCTTATTAATAATTTACACAGAACTACATGTTGAATATAAGGCCCAGGTTCACAAATCCCAAAGTTATCCTATAATAATCTCTTTAAATCCTTTAATATTCATCTATGTGGAAGCGCACGCTCTGCTTCTCTACAGTCCCGGTTAATGTTCACACAGTCTTTCAGACTCAGCTGGAAGCTGCTCAGCGTAACATTGCTTTAAGACTCTACATTACACTGAATTGAAGCATCGGCTATTTTACAAGGACAAAATCCATTTCCAACCAACAGAATTTAAAACTAAATGGTATTGCCATTTACAGAAAAACAAAAGGTAACTTACTCAAATAATTAGTTTTTAACTGGGACAGGTATTTGGCCTTGAGGCAAAGGAAAACTCTGACTAGTCATGCCATGTCTAATTTATTTGTGGGAAATATGATTGATCAGAGCATATTGAGCTGACTTTTTATGTATTCAGAGTAATATTCATTCATTTCCTCTAAAGGGTTTTGCAGCCACCAAACTGTCTGGCCCAGTGGCACATTGGAGTCAGAGTAGAGGCCAACAAGAAGTTGGTCGGATTCATTGCTGCTGTTCCTGCAGATCTCCGCATAAATGAGATGTGAGTACCTCATAAATATATGCACAAATACGTCCACATGTGTGTTTGTGAAATCCGATGAGTAGTATTAGTATTCAGAGTGCATAGCTGTAGCAATTTTCTAGCAAATGTCTCAAAGCTAAGGCTGAGGATGTGTTGTGCAGGGAGAAGCGGGTGGTACAGGTCACATTCCTGTGTGTGCATAAAAAGCTGCGCCTCAAGCGGATGTCTCCGGTTCTGATTCGAGAGCTCACCAGACGGGTCAACCAGCAAGGTCTCCACCAGGCTGTCTACACAGCTGACATAGTGCTACCCACACCGCTAAGCTCCTGCAGGTAGTGGCTGATGTGTGTGCTGTTTGTAAAGTTAAAAGCAATCATTTTTAGCAAAAGTGGGAATCCATCACATATTTCTTATGAAGAAACATCTACCTTGAACAAGCTAATTCTTTCAGACACTGGCATCGCCCCCTGAATCCCCGCAAACTGATGGAGCTCAGTTATCCAGGCCTGAGACAAAGCCTGAACCTGCAGAGAGCGCGCAAGTTTAACCGCTTGCCTGAGGTTAGTCTGTGCTGCCATCTAGAGATGAAAGCTTGTTACTGCCTCTGCAGTAAAAGGCTGATTCTGTTCATTTCTCCTCAAAAGGTGACAAAGACACGAGGTCTGCGCCCTATGACCAAACAAGATGCTCCTGGGATACACTCTTTACTCCAGACAACCCTCTGCAAGTTTCATCTCAGCCCCGTCTTCTCTCTGCAGGAAGTAGAGCACTGGTTGTTGCCGAGGGAGAATGTGATTGACACCTATGTGGTAGAGGTGAAACCTTACTGTAATTCTTTCAAAGAGAGAGAGAGAGAGAGAGATCTCACCAATTTGAAAAAAAAAAAGCTGATATACCTGCTCTCCTCACACACAGGGGGATGATGGTATGCTGACAGATGTAGTGAGCTTCTATAGCAGCTCCTTCAAAGTGCTAAACCATCCAGTGCACACCAGCCTCAGAGCAGCTCACCTCCTGTACGTGGCTTCTACTGCCACAGAGCTGGTCGACCTCATGGAGGACACACTGGTTATCGCTAAATCTGTGAGTGCAGAAAATAAAATTAACTTACCAATTGCTTGGAAATTGGACAGAATGCATCAATTTATCATATGCTAAGACAGGCTGAATCTTTCATACTGTATGCGAAATTTCTGTAACTTCTTCAGTGTCATTGAATTTAAGTATTTGTAATAATAACATATTATTTTCCCTTACTAACAGAAAGGTTTTGACATCTTCTCCGCTCTCGATGTGATGGATAACAAGAATTTCCTGGAAAATCTCAAATTCAGCATCAGTGACAGAAGTGTTCATTACTACTTGTACAACTGGAAGTGTCCTAATATGAGCCCAGACAAGGTACTCACTGCGGTAATATCGCCACCTGTCAGGTGATATCACTATCCGCTTCTCAAGCTGTTAAACTTTCATTGTGATTTACAGCACGTTGTGGTTTCAGTCATAGCTGTCAGTCATCAGTACTACACACTAATGGGTGTATATTTTACAGGTGGGCTTGGTGTTACCCAACTAAACTCCTGCTGAAAGAAGACAGAAGGAGAAGATGAGCAAACTGCATCAACATGAATGAACAGAAACCCAGAAAGAAAATTGTATTTGTAATTGCATTTGTCATGCCTAGATATATTTTTCTGATATGATGGAGAACTGGGTAAAGAAATTGTGTCACTTCAAACCTTGTACAATCAATTATGTATGTGTGTATGCACATAGTAACGGATGCAAAATAAACAAATGCAGCCAATGCAAAATTAATGAATACAGAAATGAATGAAAAAATTGATAATCCTCATCTAGTTAAATACAACTGACAACAAAGTAGGCTACCAACAAGCTATTTTCACCTGAACAAATAGAACAGGATGTGGGAAATAAGACCAGCATATGCAGCCACCACTTTAACTGCTTCCTCTTTTTTTAATCTTGTGTAAAAATCTAGAGTAATGAGTAATTTTGATAAGATATTTGGGTTGAGATGTATTTTCCCTGATGTCCTGCAGACCGATTGCATGTAAAGTAGCATGACAGTGAGTGGACAGCAAAACCAAGTGGTAGCCTACATACTGCACAGTCTACATGTGAACAACAGGGGTCGCTGTAACACATCATTGTGAACCATAACTGCATAGCCACTGATATAGGCTACGAGATACGAGACTTGTTACGTTATTGAAGTCGTCCAAAAAGGATATTATGGATTAGTTTATGATGTATGAGACTGGTCCTTAACTCCAGATTAGACTAATCACCGACGTTGCAGATTAATCATTTTTCACCAGAAAGCTATCAACAATTGTCACTGTTAAAAGTTGGCCTCTTCGGTGTACGCGCCTTTACTAACTCATACTTAAAATCATAAGTGGTAGAGTAAAAAAAACAACAGAAGTGAAGATTTGAACATAAAAAGTCACAATGCACAATTTAGAGAAAGTTGGCGTTCACTAGAGTCACGTGAACGCAACACCGCGGTCTTTCGACCAATCAGAAGCGACAAGGCATTTTAAGTTTGAAGAGCCTGAACCTGCCAGCAGCAGCAGCAGCAGCAGCTTGTAGTCAGCGCCTCAGCTGAGTGCGCCGCACGGGCAACACAGAGTCGTGTCTCTGCTGAGTTTCTTCTGAAGAAGGCAAGTATTGTGCTTCTCTGTCATTTTGTCGCTACAACTCTTGATGTGCTCGCGTTAAAACGAGCGCTGACACGAACTGTGAAGACAGCGCTGCGGTTTTAAGGCATTTTGTTTAAACAGCTGTCTCTTAATGATATCTCGGTGTATGTTGTGTTTGCTGTCGCTTGAGGAAATATGTTACGGCACATTACGTGTAGACAGTAGTCGCAGTAGGTATAACTACTGTCCTGCATGTTCGGTGAAACCTACCGCGCGCTTCCTGTTGACGTCATTTAATGTGTCCTTTAAGGTGAGGAAACACTCATACAACAGTCATTATTATCTGTAAAAAAGTGTTACTACGAGGACACGGTGCGTTGCTTTCTGTCGAAACACTGTAATACACCCAACTCTTGTCATTGCGTTAGTCAGCACAGTTTCCTTCCTTAATAATGATTTAACGCCTTTTGGTTAATCGTTCGCTTGAATACATGTTATTTGTTCCTTTTTCAGTCAGATGTCCAATTGGAAATCACGGAAACTGTAGGCTATTATTGCGATATGAAAAATTGGGAAGACTATTTTTAATGATCTGTTTTGCTGCTTATTTTCCTTTTTTTGTCTAGTTTCATCCTTTTACTCGCTGTCTTACTGAGACTGCCCTGGTCCCTTTGCAAACACTGACAGAAACATTCTTGAGGCTGTGCAAAAACACACACACACACACACACACACACCTGTGAAAACAAAGTAGTGTGTGAAAGCTGAACTTGCTTCATGGCCTCTGGTTACTGTATACATTGTTTTTGATCCTCAGCTGCAGTTTAAGTGGTTACAGCAATAGATTATGTAAACTGGTGTAGAATCAGGCGTGTCACACAGACACTATGCAAATACTTGCAAGCTGCTTAGGTTAGATGAATGAGACTTTTCGAGATGGGAATATTGGTTTTCATTTGTCATGTTTGTGCTGATTTTTACTGAGCCACATGTCACCAGCCTGTAAATCCAATCTGTATAAAATAATCCAATTGTGGGGAGAAAACATGACACACCAGTCAGGCTATAAGACAAAATGTATTTTTCTGCTGTTGCTTTTTCTGACTGTACAGAATAAAACTCATTGGAGCTTCATATCCAACGGCTATGGTATTTGAGGCTTGCCAGACAGTAATTTTCCCACTCTAAGGCATTTCGGCTGCCTGTGTCACAACAGGCTTCCCAAGATCTTTCTGAGCCAGCTGGTGTTGAGCAAGACTGTAAAAGAAAACTGATGTGTGCCTTGATAAGACACACACAGTGTATGTGTGTCAGGTACTAAGCAGGACAGCACATGTTAGAGTTACTCTCCTGCTCATTAGTAATGCTTCCTTGTCTGCTGTTAAAAGTTGGGTGAAAAATGCACAGTTACCTCTGTGTGGAACAGAAAGCGTCCAAGTAGGGAGTGGCTCATGTCATGCTGTGTTTTCCTCTGTCCCACTAACATTATCCTGCTGCTCTTTACCTGCTTTTTTCTTTGGACCATGTTAAAACCCCAAACAAAGAGACAGACATTCCATTGTTGTGTAGCTGAAGTGATGTGGTTGTAGAAGGCATTATCATTCACCTGAACGCCTCGTGTCAGTCTGGGGATGGTGTTTCATTGCCCTTTCAGGGATCTTGTTACTTAACAGTGGAGCGAGGGCCTTTGGAAGGGTGGAGGAGCGTGCCGTGGATGAGGGCCCTTGCTGCAGAAACTTGTCTTGTTCTGTACTGGGATATCAACTTGTTTTTCTCTTCTGCTCATTGTCATAAGTGCAACTGTTAATCAGATTTCAGATCCTGGATTTCTAACCTCACAAGAAAATAACAAGGTCTGCCTGTTCAGAGAATTGGCTTGTTATGGTTGTGTACTAAAGAAGCCTGCATACCTTGCCTCTTTTTAAGAAATCTATGCAAGCTGTAAGCTGTCATCATACTGTTTTTTTTTTTTTAATCATTTACTTTTGTCAAAATGTACTTCTTTGACTCGAATGAATGATTGGAACTTCCACAGAGTGATGATGATGATGATATACTGGACCGGGAGTACCAGCGCTGTCTTTTGTACTTTGTTGACAGTCAGGATTGACTATCTTCCTTCATTGTGAGCACTTGAAGAACATTTTGTTATTTCAGTAAATATTGTTTCACCTGGTCAGTGTGATGCAATGTATGTGTTACTTAACAGTTAAGTATCATGCAGGAGCTTATATGCAAAAGTAGGCTGGACAAGATCCACCCCATCCCTCGCCTCCTTTTACCTCTGACCTATCCTCTTTCCTCAGCTCATAGTAAGACTCAAGGACTGCAGCACAGCCAAGAAGTTCTGCAGTGCAAATATTTATATAAAGCAGAAGGGATGTGACAGCATGAGCAATTGGAACTCCACTGGGACAAGTGCTAGGGGTTACCCTCAGGCTAATCTCCACTAAGACATATTTATAAATCTGGATAGCAGTTAGAATGGAGCGCTTCCAGCTTCAACACCACGATGCTAACTGTATTTGGTCAGCAACTGTACCACCGAGGCCCATTTCAATGACGTCTCTTAGCTAGTTTAATATTTGCATGGCACATAAACATATGGTTATACTTCAGCCCTTCTTTTGATTTGCACACATGCATAATAGTTTCCATGCGTAGGGGAAGCACGGCGACTTTCTTCGTTCTGCGCTTGACTTTGTTTTAGCTCTGTGCCAGAGCAGAATTTCATCTGACACCATCACAAGACTTGGAACATAATATCAAAGAGTGTTTTGAATCTGCTTTCAAAAGATGTGACACTTTCTATCTCTGTCAACCAGGGGTTTGTTGTCTTTATGGCCATCTGAGTGACAGATGTTTGCCATTAATACAACATGCACGCTTATGTATGATTGTTAAACCATATGTAGGATTTGTGTTTAAAGATATGCACGTTCTGCTTGTGCAAAATGAACAGGGGGTTTAGTGGCTGCTTGCATTTATCTTTTGTTTGCAAATAATGCTGGTCTTTCTCATCATTATGGAGTCCTTATGGACATTTAAATATTTTAGAAACACCATGTGCCTTGCATGAGAAGTATTATTCCATGCTCCAGTTCTGCTTTAAAGAGTTAAGAATGTCTGGCATTCAATGGTTAATACAACTACTGTTAATACTCCCAGCCATAACCCATCCCCCTGCAAGATAGGAGACCCCTTAACCCCTCTACCCCCCCGCTCAGTAGCATTCCAGCTGGCCAGATGGTGTCTGCTCTGCACAGTGGACACCAGAGAGCCAAGAGGGAGAAACCCCACCAGCATGGATTCTCCGGATGAGACATTCCACCCCGCAGACCCCCCTCCTCCTCATGTTGCCCTCTCTCTCCCTGTTCAGTCTTGTCTGAAGCTTACAAGCCCTCATTCTGGGGATGAAGTCCATGTTGATAAGTTGTTGACAAGCGGAAAAAATCTGTTATCCGTTGCATTATGTTTTTTCTTGGCGATGCAAACTCTGTAGATCGAAGGGTGAAGTGAGTGGAAGAATGATGGTATATTTGTAGAGAAATCCACAGCAATGCATGCGTAGACATTACTCAGGAAATGCATAGAAGCCGAAATTCTACATCATGTGTGCATGTACAATTACAATATAGTGGCATCAGGAACTGATTTTTAATATCCTTTTTCTGCACTTTCTGTATTTACTGACCTAATTACTGCATAGTGTAAACCTGGATTAGAATGGTTGCCCCCTGCTTTCATTCAGTCTGCTGATGAATGTCTTGGTTTGTTTGTACATTTTCCATAGTAAGTTGCCAAAATGTATGAACATTAAAGTGTTGTTTGACCACGGCAGTTGTTTCTGTACTTTACTGTGCAGGGGTTTTTTGTGAGTCTATTTGGTTTTACTGTTGCTACTATACCACATGCATATTAAAATGTGGGTGTTTTCTTCTAGCCTACATGAAGTCTTTGAAACTAATCCAGTTTAGCACATAAAATGTTACAGTATGTGTATGTGTGCGTATGATCCCCTTGCTAGATAGAGCACCATAAACCCCACCCTTCCTACTCACCACTCCAGCTTCCACAATTGCAGCCTGGTTGCGTGTTTCAGTGTGCACTGCATTGTGTGCGCGCACGCATTTTCTTGTTTGCTTTCCCATACGTCACATTTAATGACTCTTCTGAACACAGTAAATGGGAAGCCGGAAGACTGAGACAAAGCTGGCCTAAAAAAAAAAAGAGGAAAATGGAGAAAAACACACACATGCACCACTATATTTAGTGACTTTGAATGACAAATGCTGACAAAGATTTAATGTAGGGAAAGCAGTACACTATTTCTGGTGGCAGAGGTAGCTCTGCGTCAAGCAGAGCAGTACATTTGTACAGTGTCAGTTACTAAGGCAAAGCAGACTGCAGGCATGAGTACCCAGGGGGTTGTTATGTCAACTGCCTTTCGGGTGACTGGCTACAGTCAGCAGGACTTCTGGTAAAAGGGATTTGAGGGAGTTTGGATCTTTTGTGAGACAGAGAGGGAAGAGGGGGAGATGGATTAGTCTCCCCTCAGCCCTGTTTTTGCCCCATCCTCCTCCACCACCTTTGCCACCTCCTCAGCAGCAGATCTTTTCCTCCTCCCTCCAACAGTGCATCACCAGACTGGGCCCCCTTGGCACCCTAAAAACACATGCCCCACAAAGCCATCACATCCACCCCCACAAAAAGCCCATTCTCTCCTCCTTTCCTCTTCCCCTTTGCTCTGACCTCTGCTGTTCTCTTAATTCTTTTCTCAATTCTCCTGTTGTATGAACCCTTCTTCTCCTCTGAACTCTTTTCATCCTCCCTCCTCCACCATCCACTCCTCTTCCTCCTTCAGCTGCTTTTCCTTCCGCTGTCTGTTAAACCCAGTCCCCCCACCCTTTTTCGTTTTCCTTCAGCTCAGAACCAGGGGAGACTTGAGTCATGTGAATCTAGAGCCTGTGCCATGTTAGACCAACACACCCTCCTGTCAGAAGTATCCTTTGAAGCTCTCTATTAGCAGAGGACAGATTCAATGGGATGGAGTGTTATGAGGCTCTGCCTTTGCAATTTAAACTGCATCCTCCCCTGAGTTGCAGGCAAGGCACATAAACCGATTTAAGTGCTGAAAGATTGCTTTTTAATGAGGAACACATTGGCCTCTCAGTATGTGGTTGATTGTTGTATGATGGTGTGACACACCCTGCGTTTAGCCAAATGCTTGCATTTTCGGAAGCATTGTTTGGTCGAGCAACTTGATTAGAAATCAGTGCTTGATATGCAGTATGTGGGAGGTGGAGTTATTGGATTAGGACTTGGTGACCTGTACTTAGGCCTGTCTGCTTTCATGGTTTGGTCACAAGACCTTTGCAAACATGCTTTACAGTGAAACCCGGCAGCCTTGTGTGCCTCCTGCCCAATTGGATTTGTCAACAATATGTCATTTTTCCTGGGTTCAGTTTTAGGAGAATAAAGGTAAACTTTATAAAAGATTATTCTCTCTTCTCTCTGCTTATACAGAACATGACTGGCCCTCAAAGAGAGGAAGCAGTACTTCTAGAAGTCGCTCTTTAATGCATTGACATTTTTTATGTGCGACTTCCATCTTTTGTTTTGCTCCTTCATGGCTCCTGAAGCTGGATGAAATGTATTTCTCAGAACAGCAACAGCTGAAAATCCCTCTGTAGAAAAGGAAAGCCAGTTTGTTTTTGCACTGGCACCTGGTTTTCTCAGCACAGCAAACTTTCCAATCTCCACCCTCTTCCCTCAGGAAGAAAGTGTGTCAGCAGCTGGCTCTTGAGCTGCCTCCTCTTTTTTTGTACAGTCTCTTGGATGCTTGTGGTTGCTTTATGTGGATTCCTGAAGGTTTACAGTGGCAAAATGTTGTCATAATACACAAGACTAATATACCTTGTGCACTGTCAATTGAAAATGTGAATACAACTGTGAAGAAGTTTGCTTTTTAGGTCTAAAAACTATATATATATATATATATAAAATCCTGTCCACACTTCCTTTCACTTACATGGAGATGCTCATTTCATGAGAAGGCTCCAATTCATTTTTTTAATTCAGTGAAAATCCCCTACCTTTTCCATGCAGATCCACTATTTATGAGGAGGGTGCAAACTGCATTCTCGCTCTGTCCTCTTGTGTGGACATGCGAATACAGCGTCTGGTTGGCTACAGGTCAACCGTGAGGGAGCCTTCTGTCTGGCCCCTATCTTGGAATGAATCATAGTTAATGTATGTTTTTCTTATGGATCTGTATGGCTATGTCCCATTTCTTCACCTGTGTACATAATGGCACATAGTGACCTCTGTGTGTAATGTGGCATTATAAAAAGTATTTCTGTTGACACACCATGTATTTTTTTTTTTTTTTATGAACTGTCTTAAATTATTTTTAGTTTTACATTAAGGATTAAGAAGCAGAAAACTCGCTGGTGGTTTCGTAACTTC
Source organism: Ambassis agassizii (assembly GCA_036025115.1). Lineage (NCBI taxonomy): Eukaryota > Metazoa > Chordata > Actinopteri > Ambassidae > Ambassis > Ambassis agassizii. The sequence continues at coordinate 13,740 of JAVQJX010044079.1, forward strand.
TCCATTTGTTGTCTATTGCACTTTTTAGGCTTCAAGTGTATTATGTAATTTTAAAGAAACTTCTTTTAATCACTTGTGGTCTTTGCAGAGAAGTAAATATTTAGATATGTGTCACTAAGTACTTCTCTCCACTACAAGAAGGAAATAACATCATAAAATCCAAAACAATTTGTTAATGCAAAGGCCAGGGAATATCTGCGTATCCTGCTGCCGCTACCCACCGTATGTCTCTAGGGAGATTTGCCAGGTTAGAGTAACATTTCCAGATTAATCAAGTCTTTATGAAGAAGGATATGGGGCACGGTCAGGAAGTGACACACTTGGCCTTTGTTGAGACAGATCTTCCTCTCACAGCCAGTAACGGCTCTCAATGGGCCGCAAAAGGTCAAAGAACACTCCAGTTATTGGAAAATGTACAGTCGGTTTGTTTACATGGCCTAGAAGCACAGAAATGATACCTAAAGCTGATCATGTCTGTCATATCAACAGACAGTTGGTACTGACTTTGTATCTGCTGTAGTCTAATGCAGATGGAAGCAGATATGGTTTTCTTTGTCCAAAAACCACCCATCATCTTGTACTGCTATTAGCTAGTACTTATTATAGGCTGATTTTGATCCCTTTATGCGTCTACTTGCTCCACTTGTCTGCACTACACAGAAGAAACAACCATAAATAGTTAAAGACACCATGCAGTTTAAATCGGCCAACAAAACAAGCTTTCTGGGTGAGTCCATGTCTTGCTGATAGAGGGGTGATGATTTTTAATGTATGACTCACTAACGTGTTTTCAGTCCCCCCCTTTTTGCTTAAAATAACACAGGCAGCTTCCAAACAAAGCAGCTACGATGTTCTAGGTCTCCATGGGCAAGCTTTAGCTCTCTGTGTAGCACTCCTTTTTTAGGTAGAGACCTTAGTGAATTATGTGTGTGCATAGTCCTGCAATCAACATCCAAAGTCAGGATCCCTTTTGCCTTCATAAGGCAATTTAGGGGTATTGGTTTGGAGTAATGTCCAGTTTATGCCCAAAACGGAGAACACATGAAAGATTGATTTTGACATTGGAACAGGCCGTCTAACTTAGACGGGTCAAGGCTGTTAATTATACTGAATGTTTTGTTCAGTGTCATTTTTTAAAAACAAACAAAAATCTAATCTGCATTTGAAATGAACTACATCCTTTTCCTATTGAGCTGTGGCACTCTAGAACTAGTGGATTTACTGCAATCGATTATGCCTGCATATTTAATTGCCCATTTTGTTTTCATAGTCATAACCTCTAAACAAACAACATCTAAAAAAGCTTTATCCTTTGTGGGCTTTGGTGCTGTTCTCATTACTGTTCTTTGAGCAGCTATGGGCGCTGTGCACTGAACCAGTATGAATAGATTTGTTGATGGAAAACTTTTGTCCTGGTTGACGGTGTAGGCGTCTTGGACATCTTCAGACTTAACAGAGAACATGTTCTTATTCGGCACAGTCACAGTTTATGTTAAACTGTTAAACAGTTAAACTGCATTTAAATGTATACAAGGGAGGCATTGCGGTGGTCCATCAGTGTTTAGCTGAACGAAGAGTGATGAGAGAGGTCAAGGTAAAAAGTGACACACACATTCTTTGACACACTGATTTCCTGTGTAATATTTCAAAGCTGTTTTTTAAGGGGACCACGACTCCTGATTCTGGGTTGGTATTTATACACCAGCAGGTGGTCGGAGGTCAAGAAGGGTGCACTGGAGATTTGTTAAAGGTTGTGGAATAGACTCAGTTGACTCATTTATTCCACCTCATGACCAGTCCCCTTTGTTTTCCTTCTTACCTTGACCCATCCATCATATTCTCATTTTTTTCTTTTCAACTAGTTTTTTTTTCTTGCCACTAACATTGTCCAGACATTGTGCTGCCATTATCATATAAATGTGTTAAATTAACTTGTGCCCCATAATTGAAGGGAGATCAAGGGGCTACTCTCCTGTCTGTCTGTCTCTTCTCCTTGCCAGTCCCAAAGGATTGTAAGCATACTTGTACAGTGAGAAATGTCTGTGGAAAAGCCCTTGTGCTCAGTATGGTGATGGTTATTGCTGCTGTCAGACGGCGATGCATTTGAGTGAGTGCAGTTTTCATACCGCTGCATCTGAGCCATGTGTGGTTTTCTGCTCTTTGAATACTTAATGGAACAAAATGAGTTCAACTCAGCCTCCTAATTTTTACTTTCTAAATGGAACTCACTAGGTATTATATATGTTGTGGGAAGGAGATGCATAACTGATTATCCTTTTCACTAACAGAGTGAGCAAAAGGGTGTTGGAGCATGTATTGTTTGAAAGGCTATGTCCACAAAATCCAACTCTACAATTAGGATAACACCAAAAAAACACTTTGGTTCACATTTACAGGCAATTTAAGGTCTCTTATTGCATATACAGTAAAAAAAAATCATTGTTTCATTATCATTATAAAGTATGAGTTTCAAGAAGTGATTATCCTACCTTCAAAGTCTCAACAAGTAAGGAATTAAATGGGATATTGTTTTTTCTCTCCTCCTTCCAGACAGCTCAAAATGAGTCAATGGAATAAAGGTTATATGAGAGTCTCACTGCGGTGGTCAGCAGTCTTTCAGCTGGCTGATATCATTTTCAGGGAGGGAGTGTTGGGGGGTGGTTGCATGGGGCAGGGCAGGGCTCTGGAGATCTGCTGCTGAGCCATTTTCAGAAGTGCATGTTTTGATTCAGTGTTGTTGTTGTTGTTGCGGAAACTGTCCTCTAATCGTGATGTACTAATGATGTCTTCCTTCCTTGTTCGGCAGCACTGGGATGATTTTGAGGGAGTGAGACATTGCTGATGCGGGAGATCTGCCAAAAAAGTTGCACACCACATCATTTGAAGAAATAACTTTTTAAATTTCATCACTTTAACCCCACAAAACCGAATAATGGATGGAATAGACACATTGCAGAGCTCTGCACCTGAGACAAAGGCTGAGCGAATTGCTCGCTACAAAGCTGAAAGAAGAAGGGAGCTGGCTGAGCGCTATGGCAACACAGAGGAATTCACATCCAAATATGTCAGACGGGACAGGAAGATCGACGACACATCTGAAACGGTGCCTTCAACAACCAGGGAGAAGGATAAAAGTGAGGATAATGGATCAGAGCAAACGTATACTAGGAGGGGCCTCAGAAATAAAGCACCTGTGGAGCATGCTGAGGATGAACCTCAGGAAAAAGAGACTGCTAGTCAGCTAAAAACAGACACAACATCGTCCACAAAAGCAGAAGTCACCACCTCCAAAAAGATGTACTCTCACTCCAGGTGAGTTAATTCACACACCCACAACTATGTCACAGATCTCTCTTTAAAATCTAAGGTATGACTGATGTTATGTAAATGAATTGTAATTGCAGTAACTTTAATGCAATTTACTGCAGCTCAGAAGGTTATTAGCCCCCGGTGACTGAACAAATCGGCACATTTGGAGGACACTTAGTGCTATCTGCTGTTTGAAGTAAACACAACTGCTTGCATTCCCAAACTTGGCCATGTGTACAGAGGACAGGCACATTTATTTTGCCATGGTATGTTTTGCTGTGATGCCATGCAAGTTGCTTATTTTTCGGATGACGCATATTTAACAAATATACTAACTGGGATTGTTAGGGTTACTTGGAAGATCTTGGGAGTTTTGTCATTGGTAATGCTTTACTTAGAATTGTACATAAATGGAGTAAAACATGTTCAGTCGTAGGTCTGGGGATGTTTGAGCTGTAATCAAGCCGGGGATTCTCTTGTGTGCACATAGCCGGACTTGTCTGTTCCTGAACAAACTGCCCGAGGCAGAGACGAAGTTTTCATGCCTCTTGCTTAATGAAGCAAGATATCAAGATGAATGTGATTGATTGCCAGTTAGAGATATTATGGGCCAATAATAATAATAATATAAATAATAATCTAAATGTAAAAATTATTGTAATGATCAACTCCCTAATCTACTGCCAGCCATGTTTCTACTTGGAAATGGATTAAAGTTTGTTTTGCAATTCATGAAACTGAAAAGAAACTTCTCTTAGCGTATTGGCTCACCACAGCACGAGGAATATTTGGTAAAATACAGAGTAAAGTGCATTTTTAATTAAAGAGAGCACGCTGACTGTCTTGCATGCCTCTCATGTTCGCTACTAATCTTGTCAGTGTGTGTCTTTGTGTTGACGTTCACAGTTCAGCTGTGCAGTCTTATGCAACATGCAGAGTGGAACATGAGACCGTATAGAGCTTGTTGTTGTCAGCTCATAACACATCTGTTGACTCAAAGACATTGATGGTTCATACTTTACTTTAAACCTCTGTTTATAGTGGCTAATTTAACTTCCATTCTGTCTTGCAAACTTTCCTACTTTAGCTTAGTTTGAGCTTTTATACAATTCACTCAAATAAGTGTCATGGTTGTATGTCTGTGACAGAAATAACATAAAGGAAACTGGAGTTCAGCTGTCCCAGTGATAATGAAAGCTGTCAACAGGTTTATCTTCCACAGGCAGGAATCCTTTGCTCGTGATGTTACAGTTGAAGGGTGACATTCCAAACCTCTACATTTTGACATTTACTCTTAATGAAAATTCACCCTCAGTAACTCAAGAAACACAGATTCTGTAATTTTACATCGCATTATTGTGTTTGTTGTATGTTCATGTACTCTCAGTACTTTCGCTGCCTTAAGGTCATTCCAAAGAGAACACAGTGACATTAAATTCCTTCATTTTGATTAGTTAAGGGTAGCTAAACCACAGTTCTCACACTGCTGTTGGACATAAAGGCTGCAAACTAATCATCACATTATCATTTATTTATTTAATTTACGTATTATATAAAAGTCAACAGCAGACCATAGTTAGCTACTGTCAAATAATGGGCTTCTCCGTGGTGCTTTCAGGTGATTTTGGTGCTTGTTTTGGCACCAGTGTTGGCCAGCTGCATGTTTGGCCCTTTGCCTTTGTCTTGTGAGGTGAGGCTGAGGTTTAGTGTGTTGTCAACAACGGCTAAAGTCAACTGAGGCAAAACATTTTAGCATTCACCAGCAAGGTGTACAAGTTTATTTTAAGTGTTTGATAATTGAAGAACCTGCTTTGATTTGAACATGCGTTTGACTTTCCCATTATTCTGTCTGAATTGCTGTTCACGTCTTGCACTCTCTCTGCACTGCACTCCATTATTCTCCCCGGTTAGTTTTGGCAGCGTGCTGTTGATGAATGTCACCTCTCCCCTTTAGTCGGCTGTCAAAGTGTGGGTGTGATTGTAAAGGAGGGTGTTAGAATCTGAGGCCTACATTAGGTGGTGTAAAACAAAGAGAACACCAGTGTCAAATGTAGTTCGTATGTATGTGATACTTAGTATACTCACATGCCAGAAATACTGTGGCACAAAACGGGCAAATGTCCATGGCAACTAAACCTCAACCCAGAACTGTTCATTGTGCATTTTCAGTACAAATTTTCA
>JAVQJX010044114.1:0-14603 GCA_036025115.1 Ambassis agassizii
TAATATAGCTAAATGCAGATGAAACCAATGTGATAATATGACAGTAATAAAACATCTTCTCACTGACACATAGTTCACTCATTGAGAAAATTATCACAATCAGGCAGCCAGGCAAGGACTCAACAGCAGATAGCATGATGATATCATTTATGTTTGAGACACCAAAGTGTTGAAGGGAAAGCGGTCATTTCTGAGAACTTCAGTCAGTCACATTCCTACATTCGTGAACCCCACCAGCATCAGCTCGCATGCTGTAAAGACTCTGCAGAGCTCTGATGGCTGATTACAGTTTCTGCATCTGGAAAGGAGCAACAAAACACAGTCATTTCTTAAAAATATCAAGCAGATTCTGTGAGGCATTTTCATTTGATTGTACTCCAAGCAAAGAGATGCTGTTTGATATCATGTACTACATTACTGCTGCTGCTAGAGTATCTCTCATAAGGGAGCTGAAGGTCGGTCTTACAACACAAACATGTGGCTCATTACCAGTCGTCTGCTTCAAGCGTTCAGTCATCATTTGAGAAAAACTGTGCGTCTTTTCATGTATGACTTCATAGTTCAAAAAATAATAAATGGATGAATAAAGAAAAATGAGGGTAAATGGGTATGAGCTCAATGAACTATACCACTTCAATGTTATTGATGTGAACTTTCTGAAACAAAATATTTTCGCTGTAATTCTTCTTTAATTGAGCGAAGCCAAGACGCTACAGCATGAGTAAGAACCCTGCATGATGTAACTACATATAGGATGGAGGGCAGACATTCCAGCAGCAATCAATATCAATATCTCTCTGATGTGAGTAATAGCGCAGAGTTACAATGAAGCAGTTATGGGGAGCTCCCTGCTGTGGTTTCACAGCTTCCAAAAACATAAGCAGACAGTGTCATTACCTCGCCTTTAAGCCAGCCATGTTGAGCGCCTCGGCTTCTCCTTTCACTGCATTTCCACTCCAAATACACAGATCACTGCGCAAGGTTAAGAAAGCAGGGCCTGTGTATTTTGGCAGGTGGAATATATTCTGAAAGAGCAACAAATCTGCTATATTTAGTTTTTTGAGGGAACCAAGGCCTGTGTCGGTAAACTCTAGGACCAATGCAGAGAAGTACAGCATGACAGAAGTGATACAGGAGACACAAACCACATGCTGCTGCAGCTATGCCAGTGCAGAGAGGGCCTAGAATTATCTTTAAAAATTAACCGTAATGTTGCACAAATTAAAGTTTCACCATGAAATCTCAGAGGTCAGGTTGCTGAAGAGGACAGATGTGTTATTCGTGATGCCACTGAAGGGCGTGCCTCTCATCCTCTGCTCCTGCCAGACGGTGACAAAATCAATAGTGACATCTATCTTTTCCAGCTCCAAGTTCCACACTACGATGGGGACGGCAGATTTACGACCCGAGCGAGGAAGCAGCAGCAGCTGGCTCCACCTCACGAGAGGGAAGCTAATCTTGTTTACATTCAATCTGCTATTTCCTCCCCTCTGAAACCTTGAGAGAGCAAAGTCATGTAATACTTGTATTAAAAATAAGTGTAGCAGAAATGGGCCTACTGGCAGTGTGCAAGCCAGCGAGAGGCTTTTGTGGCCTGGCCAAGAGGGCCTGCGGCGAAAAGCAATCGATACGCCCAATATTCCAGCACATACTCTCGAATAACAATAACCCACATTTAGACCTACACCACAAGTCTTCGACCTGCTCCAGAGAAAATATGTGAGCCTACTTTTGGTGTCCATGTCGATTGAAGCAGGGGTGGTGAATATGATGAAATGTAACATTTGCTTGAAGTGTGTCTGAGTGTGTGTGTGAATGTCAGTGTATGTATCGTAATACTAGGTAAAGAAAATAGAATAACATGATCATTTAACATTACACAGTACAAGCTGGACATTCAGCAGATCCATCACAATACCTCAGAGTGACAGCTTGTGATTTTGGTATTATGACAATTAGGGACACTTGATGGTTATATCAAAAAAGACAGCGGCGGTTAAACTCAGTCTGAATTATACGTAGCAGGTTATGCTTTTTGTAAATCAGCAAGACACTACGCTTTGGGTCAATACAACTTCCTTGTTCTTCTATAAGGTGCTCTTATATCATCATAGCTCTGCCTGGGGACTTGTAAATGTATTTTTTTTTCTACAGGATAGATTCTTGTTTGGCTGACTGCTGGATGTGTTTTTTCCTCTGTAACAGATGCTGGCTGTATTAGAGGAGAAAGCTCTGCCAAAAATGGAGGCCTACAGGAAACCAGCAGCCAAAACTGTAGCCATCACAGCCCTCTGGTGTGCTCTGGAATGAAACAATTGAAATTTCCTAAAAAGGTGAGAAACAGTTCAGGGTATAAAGAGCCTTTTTTGAAAGAGAACCTCATTGTAACAGAGGGCAGGCAGCTTGAAGTGCCCATAGCCCGGAGGGGAAGGACACAGAGGAAGCACGCCAATGCTGCAGGAGTGTCAAATCCAGTTCCTAACCAGCTGTAGCTAACCATAAATGAAAACTATGGCTGGGAGAACACCTCCCTCAGGTGCCATACGCCTTTGATTTTTCCAGGATTGCTTACTTTTGCCCAGAATCCCAAAGCTCCCCTCCCTCTATTCATGAACGTTTGCTGGATTTATGGAAGGTCTGGTACCTTAGCAGCACTTTCCCAACAAAGGCACACACACGTGCATGTGTACAAATGGATGCACACACACAAAAAAAAAATGTCTGACCAGCAGTGAAAACACCTCTCTCTCAGCATCAAAAACAGGTAAGTTGAGGTGGAGTTCATATCACATAAGTGATGATTTGGAGTAAAAACACCCAGCTGATAATGTAAGTATCAAATGAAAGGAAATGGGGATAAAATAAGGAGAGAAAAAAACACAACGGAAAAGCGCGTTCTTTTTACGGAAACTAAATTTCAAACTGAAACCATGCAATCACCACATTAAAGGGCCCCCATTCTTTAGACAACCACTGGTATGCAGTGTGGATGCCAGGGCAGTGTTTTCCATTAGATTTCTCTTGTTTTTTCAGTTGATCTGGCAAATTAACTTACAACAGCCTGAACACAAGATGCAGCCTGGAAAGGAGCGTAGCAGCAAATTGCATTTATCAAAAACACTCACTGGGACTGTTTACTTTACGTGATCTAATAAAAAATAGCTCATGCTGAGACTGTTTCAGTGATTGCATATGGACATAAGAGAACGGTAAGTCCCGAGTTCAGACACCCAGACCACATAAAGACGGGTCACATTTACCTCACGTTTGTTTATCACTTATCCCATGGTATCGTTTGTGAGGCATGCTGGCTCTGTGATTGCTCATGCCGATTTTTGCATTCTTTAAGGATAACAAGGCTTGTAAAAGCTGTAGGTCACATCCTCACTGACCATCTAAGACTGCTAAATTTACACATATACAACTATTAATGTCATATTCTTTTGAAGGCCAAGCACTGGCAAAGACATGTTTTTTTTCCTACCACAGGTTTTATAGAGCCAGGCTGTGGGTTCAGCAAGAGAAGAGGAGGCAGTGTGTGAGGCAGACTTATGGTTTGCACAACAGCATTCTCCTCCACCCACCACCTGGTAACCCTCGGGTTGTTTCAATGCCCTTTCTCCTCCACTTTTTACACCATCTGTGTGAAACAGAAAGAGCCCACATACTAGTGGAAATGTTGTCAGGACACCCTTCTTTTTTGCAGAAAACATTTAAAACGCCTCACTTTTGGATGGCACTCCTTCTGGAAGCAGAGCTGATATCTCACCAGATCCAACAGCATCCACAGTGGGAGAAAATGGCCTCCCAATAGGCCGGCCAAGTCTGGACAAGGACAAGGATGACCCTGTGAAATGCATCACCTTTCTGCACTATTATCCAAGTCCTTCTGTCCTCCCTCATGGCCTTAACAGAGAAACCCATGATGAACTTTGCAGATTTGTGGCTGTAAATGGAACAAAAAAAAAATCAACCTCTCTCTCACCCCATGGTCTTTTTCTTTTCAAATTATTTCTGTGTATGTTAGACCTCAGGTTTAAAATGGTTTATTGTATTATATATATATTCCAGCCATTCTAAATTGAAACCCTAACACCTTCCCTATAGCACAGCTCTGTTCCCGATGTCTTGGTCCAGCTCAGTTCGAGCCAACACGGGTTCTTGAAGGTCACAGTCCTGCAGTTTTTATGGATGTCTTTAAATCATCAAGTGCTTAGCAAAAATGGCAAAGTGTCCAAAAAGTAAAACAATGCAGCCAGGTAAGTAATGGGGCGCTTATGCTCCATAGAGCACGGACCACCCAGCCTGCAGCAGCAGCAGCAGGCCTGGCCCTTTTGCAGCTGTTAGGGACGAATCTCCAAAAACTGCTCATCAGGTCTGGTTAGAAACATCTCAGGAGTACTTAGAGGATAAACTACCTCTTATCCAGTGATAGAAAGCTGAAGCAGATTTGTTTTGAGCTTTTTCCTCATGCTATTTTTCTACTTATAATTTCCTTTAATCATAATTTTCTATTTTTAGAGGCCCTTAAGGGGAAATTCCCTTATCTTCTGGCCTTCACCAAAAGGAGGCCAAAGGTCAGGATCTGCTGCAGAGCATCCCTCCTGGAGCTGAAAAGGATTCAATGTCTTGCTCAAGGACACTTCAGTAAAACCTGCCAGCAAGAATCTGGAAGGATTGCGACCCTGACCTCCAGGAACTGCTCTGTGCTTGCTCAACTTGTTACACGTGTCTGTGCACTCTTGTGTGTTTTACATCATTTGCATATTTCGTTTTTTTTTTCTTTCTCATTAAAAGTCTGAGGACACAATACTGTATATCTCTTGTCCTCAGGCACGGCACAGTTCGCCGCCCACAAAGAGCTCTCCGCACACTAACCACCCACAGGGAGCTCAGAACTGCTCTCTGACCTCCCTCGGAGGAACACTGGCCAATCGCTTTGGTGAGACAAAAGGAATCAGATGAGTGTATTGAAGATACGCCAGTGTGGGAAAAGGAAAAATGTCCTAACTGAGCAGCGAGCACCCAAACCACAAACTTCTGTTGGAAACATGGAGACTGCTCATAATGGGAATTAACGGCACAGCCTGAAGAGGCTAGCTTCTTGTCTTCTATCCTCAGAATCTTGTCTCCCTGGCAGCTCCTCTGTGCTTTTTTAAGGTAGACCTAGATTCTGACAAGATTAAGGCTCATGAGGGACTGTAAAAGTTTTTGCAAGAACTGCCAGTCCAACAGCAGTTTTTGGATGTAAAATGTAAGCAAAAAAACAAATGCTTCCAAACTCTATGGCTTCCAGTCTTTTGTTTTGCATCAGAAAGGTTAATTTAATGGCAGTGAAATAACTGTGGACAGAAATGATTATCATATACCATATTCTCCAAGGGAGACCTGACTTTATTATGTTGACTTTTTAGAGAGTGGAAGGCCCAGTGGAATCGACGCTCACCGTCAAATGTCCAGCCAGGCCAGGATCAGCCAGTTTCGCATGACCTTCCCTGTCACAGAGTATATTCCCAGCTTTCATCTCCCGGTGGATTTTCCTCATAAAATGCAGATAGCACAGAACCCTTCAAGGTTGATTTGAGGATGTAGACTATCTCATCCTCATTGAGCTGTGCAACGAAAACATACAAGGGTTATTTTTCCAGTGATTAAGACACCCCAGAATATAAGATGGCAGTGTCCTCATGGAATAAAGAAGCAATTGGTGCAAAATTAATTTGCTTTGCAGTTACGTTAAGGAGCTACAGGTGCTGTTGCTGGTAGTCTGTCTCTGTTCTCAAAGCTGTGAAATATGTTGAACTTAGCAGTCATGTTTATATTATCCTTCAAAGGCTGGTTTATTTTCAGAATTCAAAGATCAGGTTTGGAAAAATGCATTGGCAGTCAGTGTGCAGATTCAGCATCAAAGTACCTGAAAGTACCCTCTTCAATGTGCACTGTGTGTTTTCTCACGGTCACTGCTCTGTGTCTCAGCTTCTTATCCCATTTTGAGCCACCCAGCCCTGCAATAAGTCACCCCTTTAACAAGTCAGCCAGTCAGTTGCCCAGACATTAAGCCAACCAGTCCAACAGTGGCAAACAAGTGTAAGAAGGTTTATGAATCAAACATCCCCTGGCTGATGGCTGCTCGTTCAGGACGTGAGTCACACACACCAGAGTGGCAGTGGCAGAGAGCGAGACAGGCAGGGATGCATGGAAGAAAGGGAAATTCCCATTAAGGGATGGCCAAGGAACCAGACTCAGCCAAGAGCTCCGGCAGAATATGCACTTCATTAGTGGGAAAGTGCCGGAGAAAACCAGGCCAGGCCAAGTTCTTTGAGGCTCGGGAAAAGCTCATAAAAGTCCACGCCAAGGAACCATACAAGTATTGCTGAACCAAGAGATACAACACAGCAGTGAGACAGCAGAGGATGACCAAAGTGGCATTAAAGCTGTAGCGTCATATAGATGAGAGACAAAAGAGAGATGAGGCCTCAATTTTGGATGCCTCAATTTTGGATGCCACAAACGTGACGTTTTTAAAGCTGCACAGCTGAACTGAAATGTTCTGAGAGGCAGAGGAGGTCCTGTATTCTCCACAGTGTCCAAATATCCAGATTTTGTTTGTTTCCTCTCTTTGCAGCTGGGCTGGAATGGCTCAGCTTGACTTACATCTCTACAATTCAGAGCAGGACCCATGGAGCTGTAGGTTAACACAGCCGCAGCAGCCACCCAGCTGTCTGAGCCGGAGGAGCTCACATAAAACACAAGCTGTTTCATTGCCTGCGTTCATACGGCTACACTTACACCACACATCAATGCTCTGACTGATGTTAAGAGAGTTTCTGTTGCAATGCCACAAAGGCCTGTAGTGAGAGTGAGAATCGTAAAGAGGAAGAAAGAGAGCACCGGTGTGAAGTGGAAGCTGAATATTTATGGAATTCCAAAGGAGCTGGAATGAGAAGTGTTTTCAAAAGGTGATTTCTGTGGATGTGATTCACTGTATCCTGCATTTCAAGAGAGAAAACACACAGAGATTCACAGATTCATGTGGACACACAGTCAGGGGCCCAGAGGGAACTGTAACACTTGGTGTTTTTGTTGCTGTTGAAGTCTTGTACACAAAAAAGGCAGAATGGTTGAATATTTATAGGCAGGATCTCCCTCTTCACCAGTGAGGCAGGGCTCTGGGCTTACAGCACCTGGACAGTTACAGATCCCCACAGCCCAGTTCAACTTCTTGGACGCACCATGCACCACAAAGTGCTCTCCAGCCAGATTCCTGCTCTTCCATCTCTCTCCATGCACTTAGCTCGTGTTTATTCTCTCAAATAGTAACAAAAGGACGGGGCCGCCGAGAACTGTATTTTTTTACAACGTGGTGACATCACTTGTAAAAGTAGCGAGGTAAACACACAGATCTTGAGCTCCTGGTCTTCCAGGTTTACAGTTCCCTGCCTGTCCATCCAGAGGGGCCTGATGTAACCCCTGGTGACCCCTGTACTGCTGTCTGACTCCTGATTGGGGTCAGGAACATTGCTCACATCGGTTTCACAGCCCAATGAAATCACCCCAATGGACACGCTTGCACTGTGCTGTTAATTCAGTCAGTGAGGAGGAGAAGGGGGGGAAAAAAAGTTTCTCATTTTGTACTGTAACACGAATCATATGAGCATATGAACTTCTAGCACTTAGAGGGTGAGTGAAAAGATAATTGAGATAATGAAAAATAATATCATCCAATTTATCATAAAGAAAACAGGGACCAGCTGGAGTCAAGAGTGAAGTGGAAACAAACAAACTCCATTTCACTGAGGTTTTAGGCCTAGATTAACCCATCATAGGTGTGCACAACCTCGCATGTCATCAAGTTAAGCTCACAAATATACATATATAAGTCAGTCCATGCCTGCCTGCTTGTCATCTTAATATATGTTCCAATATCTGATCATAAAGCAGTGGATTTCTGGTTACCCACATTTGACCTGAAAATGTCAGTTAAGCATCTCATATGTTTGTATTTAATCAAATCTGTTGATATTTTCCTCCTTCTCTTTGTGTTTCTCAGATGAACAATGTGACTGGACAGTGTCCAGACAGTACAGAGCTCCACTGACAGTGAAATCCGCCCTCGGATGTGGTAAAGCTCATTAAGCAAAATCTAACTTGGGAGTGCCTTGAATCCTGGTATGACAGGATAGTATTTTTTTTTAAAGATAATAGGACTCCTCGCTTCCGATGAGATGAGTCAGTGTTAATCAACAGGAGTTATAGTCTCAGTTTTGACAAGCTGTCCTGCTTTTAATTTGAGTATCTCTATTGTGTTGGTACAGCAATGGCTGCCATGATGGATTCCTCCTCAGCTGAAGTGAAGAAGAAGTGAATGGATCTTGACTGTAAGTGAAGCCAGTGAGGATCAGCTGATCTCCAGCTGTACAGTCAGAGACATGGAGCTGGTTTCTGCTGGTTACTGGGCCACTGGGCTGCAGTCAGCACTGTAATGAGGAGCATTTGTCTCTGCTTCCTCCCTGCGGTCACTTTGACAGCATCTGTTGACTGTTGCAGCAGCCCCCTCCTTATTCCATACCACCACCACCCCCCACCCCCAAACAAAAGTCCCAGATACCCAACAGCTAAATAAAAACACACAAATTAGCCATGTGGACCATGGTAAACATTTCCAGCTTCACAGTCCAGCTGGAGCTTGACAAAGTTACATGTGCTGTACTTCTACCCGAGCTCTGTTCTGAAGAGCATCAGCCTGAGTGGCCTTCTCTTTCTGCCACAGTACACATGACAGATGAGCACCAAAACAAGAAAATGAATGATTTGACACTTCTGATGACATGTTTTAACTTGCAATGACCAAGCTCACGTAACATGAGGTCAATATTTCAGTCCTGCTCTATGGGGACAGTGACAGTGTAGACAAAAATGGCTTTGATGTTAGGACTGTGTTTTAAGATAATCTTTACCTGACTACAACTCTGTTTTTGGCATAGTGTTTCATGCCAAATCCAACTGCAATATAAAACAAAACTTCATTTCAGGCAAAAAGAGCGCAGGGTGACACAGACCTCAGACTCCTGACTGAAAGTCCACTATCAAGGCAACTATACAAAAGTGTTAAGAACACTTTAAATGAGGAGGCTAATACGAATACTAAGAGGACCTGCACTTTTTCATCCAAGTAGTTGTATGGCACAACTGTGTCATAATCCCAGTTTGGTTAGCTTTTTTGCCTTTAAATCCTCAGCTTGATTTTCCTTATATATTTGGTTTCTTGCATTTTGGGGATCGTTTCCTTATGTACTTATGTATTTCCTGCTTTATTTTGTTTATTTTATTTCCTGCCGCCCTGATTGTCTTCATCCGTGTTGTGCATTTAAGTCTTGTGGTCCCCTTTGTCCATGTCAGTTTGTCTGCGGTCTTCCCATGTTGTCTGCTCCCTGTGTTTCCCCCTGTCACTGTGTTTGCTCAGTGGTTGGTTTACAGTTGTTTCTTCTATATACCGGGACCATATACTACCCTCATCTCAAAATGTTTCAGACTGACTTGTGCAGGTCACCATCTACTACCAAACCTACTGTGCCAGATCCTATAAAAAAACTGTTGCCTTTATTGGATCATTTATAATTACCAAGTGCAATATTACCAGGGAAGCAGCAATCCATTTCCATGTTTAAAACCAGTAATGCATCCACCATGAGCTCGAACAAAGATTTATAAATCTGAAAAGTCAGAATAATTGTGAATATGGAGCTTTTTATGATATTTTTTTACAGCTCCCTCAGCTGCAGAACCAGGTCCTGGCTCTCTAGAGCCTCCAGCTAGCACCTCTATGACCATCCCAGGAACGACATCCCTAACCCCCCTTCTTCTTTTTCTTTTTCTCCTGCTTAAGTCTTGGTAGTCGTACTCCACATGTGAAATCAATACCACATCATTTATAGCCAGTTCTCACTTGTGCCATCAAATCTGAAACTTATTGCCAAAAGTATTACCTTTTTTAATACTCTCTCTTCAAAGATAAAACTCACTGTATGAAAGCAGAAAAAAAGATGAGGAAAAGATAGCTTGAGGGAGTGCAGTGACACAATATTTAAAAGGAGTCAGAGATTGCCCTTTCAAATGCATCAGTGCACAATAAAGCAGTTTCTATTTCATGCTTAGAAGTAAAAGAGTTGTTACAAAACATTTTAATTTCATGCCCAAATGGCAAAGACGTGTGATGAGATCGTCCAATCGGGTGTTTAGTTGGATATTCGGGGTCCTCCACTAGCTCTCGTAGGTGTTTAATAATAAAGCCTGGGTTCATCCAGCCCAGCACTTCCACTGAGATTATGTGCTTCACAGACCAACCCAAGGGCCCTTTAACTTTCATAAAACATAATCCTGGAACACACTTAACACCATCCATCACTCTGACACACACTGCACAAGCAAAGACACATTTTTTTCATTACAGTGACAGGTAAAATTCAAGGCTTTTAGGAAATATTAAATCTACCGAAACGCCATCCCACACTGATGGTTTTCTTCACCTGTCTCGTAGAGGAGAGCATGGTGTGAATTTCAAATGCACCATTGAAAGGCGTGGTAAAGCTGGACTGCACAGAGCCAGATTCTGAGCCTCCATAGACGTGAGAAATATGTGATTTGTGAGCAGTTTTAACACTACATCACACCTCTCTGGGCGAGCCCCTTAACGTCCAATTATGGCATTGAAACAGCGGTGACAAGAAACTGTTTCCATCCAAAAAAGTAAGAGAGGAATGTACTTCTCTGTCCTCGGTGGTATTGGGAGTATTTTACCAGAACCTGGGCACCAATCTAAAGTCTATGTAAAGACACAGTTGCCTGTTTTTCTGTGCATTTCCACTCCCGGCAGGCACAGCACATTCACATGGTCTTGCCCACAAGAGGACTTTTTTTCCGTCAGCTTCAAACAAATACTCTAGTTGTGACTCGACTTCCCCCTGGTTTTACGACAAAGCACCAGTGTTGGTATAAAACAGGTCATTGGGACCTCCCCAGGACCAAGTTTGGTGGAGTCGTGGAACCTGCCAATATCCACAGCCGCCCAGGAGCCCCCCCCTTGACCAATAACTCCACTCTCACCCATATGTCGTAAACAGCTTAAAACCCTATTAAAAGCACAAATACATTTCAGGAACTAAGTAGACATTTATAAAACAATATTTCCTGTCTGTGACTGTATGACTATATTGACTGTATGGATGCAGAAGCTTATAATGTATTCCTGGTGGTGGTCAAGCTTTTCCCTAGCTACAAGTTGTGAACATGCATCCTATAAATGCATCAGTAAAAGACGGTGATTTACTGGGCTGGAAGGGAAGTGATTACGAGTGACTGATGAGAGAGCAAAAGCAACCTCCCTAAAGACTGCACCTGTGTACATTAACATTTACTTAGTGTGTGTGCTGAGGTAATAATGCCTGAAAGCGTTTTTCTGTGTATTTGTGTGTATATGCACACACTAAATGCAACCATACAGGCATCTGAGCTATTAATTCAAACCACAGTGGAGCAGAAATCCATCAATAACAAGAGTCCATTCAAAAAAAAATGATGTTATTTTAGTTCAAAGAGTGGGAGGAAAATGAGAGGGAGAGAAGCAACAAGCTTGGACTCTGGCCAGAAGGGATATTTTTAGCTTTAAGAAAAACAATCGTCTTTTTCTGTCTTTTATGATAGCGACGTCTCTGTGACTCTCTGGCAGAAAAATGATGAAACTCTAAAGAAATATAGCTTCTTGCGGGTATATTTAATTAGATAGTCCTGTATGAGAATCTGAAAGAAGTGCCTGCTTCCCAAAGGTCCTTCACAGCCAAAGGTCCTTCTCGTAACAGTGTCAAGAACTGCTCTCATTTTTTTTTTAAGTGGAAAGCCATTTCCTGACTCTCTTTGTAATGCACATACGTCTGGCACACCACAAAGGGAGAAAAAGGCAAGGGAATAAAGAAATTATATGAAATCACACAGGATGAATGTTATTGTTGTTGCTGTTGATGTGGGAAAATGACCCAGTCCATTGCATTATTCATTCCTCTTCCAACAACATCACAGAGATGTTTTCAAGAAAGTCTGATTTCACTAAATCATGACTGGTAGTCTGGATCAACAGCTTTTTATACATCCATTTCTCCACTCCTGATTTCAGCCCCTTTCCCTCCATCTGCTCCTTTAAGCATCTGTCCCTCCTTCCATTCCTTCATCATTCTATCCATCAAACGTTTTCTTCTCCTCTCCGTGCTTTAATCACTCAGTCTCCGCTCTGTTTCCATCTTTCCATCTCACCTCAGGTACAGGACGGATGGAGCAGTCACAGAGACCTTTTAAAAATGTCACTTCTGACAGACTGGATGAGACACGCCACCGCTCTGTTGATTTATCCTTCCAGCGTGCTGCAGTAACTTTGTTAACGTCTCTCATCAGCCCATTAACAACACTTGAGCATGGCCAGGAAACAGGTGCTAGGAGAGTTTTACTGTCTATCACCTCGCCAGCAGGAGTTGATCAGCAGAAAAAGGGAGTACAGGCATAGTTACATCAGGGGGATTCAGTGCTTTGGGCCCAAGAGTTCAAAAACAAGTAGCACAGGTTTGAGTGTAATTTAGTACAGGAAGGATACTGAAGACATTTCATTTTCTGAGATCAGAGTTTTTAAACAGGAATTAGCTGTGCAAAAGACACAATACGAAGTTCCCATGTTGTAATGCTAAGCTAAAAGGGCTGAACACTGATGTGCCAGTCAGCCAGAAAAGAGTAAAAACAGCCATGATGCAATATGTGGAGGGCAACAAGGCATAAGGCACCTCTTAAAAGGCACCACAGCCCTCACACCAACGCAGCAGCTGAATCCAGAAAATCCCCACCCGGCAACAAAAAAAGGTCATGCCTGTCACAGCTGAGCCGTGAAGAGCCTCACTGAACATGCTATGAGAAAATACCTTTTTCATGACGATCTCATATAACAATGCAAAAATGCTGTGACCTTACAGCAGGAGAGAACATGCACGAGACAGTTTGATATGACCCTCTCTGCCTATATATTGTAGCAGTGGAGGAAGTTGGAGCCCAGAATCTGCAGGATACTGCTCACCTACCCCAGATCTCCTGCTGGCTTTTTATACACACACACACACACCTCCTGCAACACCACCAGGCATACATACAGTACGGACATGTATACACACAGCTGTGATGGGGTGAGGAGTGATATGGTTTGCACTAATCCACATTTCTGTGTTGGTTTCTCGCTTTCCAATCCACCCATTCTTTTTTTTAAAAATATCTGTCCAGCTCTCATTTTCAGCTCCACTTCATCCACCTCTCTGTCTCAAGGATACATCTGTCATGTCTGAGGCACCAGTAGAAAGTCTTTGTTTACACTCTTGTGTCTAACATCGCAATAATACCCCAGCATGAGTGCGTAATTTAGTCTTAAAAATTTGTCTAAACACTGAAACTGAGCTGATTCCAGATGATGATTTGACAAAGATCAGATGTCTGATCAAGTATTTCTGAGGCACGTTTATGATCATACACAGATCCTTCCTGTTGCTGAAACACTTCACTCTGCTTGCCGTCACTCCAGACAACAAATGACTAAAGATGTCATCTCCATGGCAGGGAGCTCTACAGAAGCTCCTGGCCTGCACAGACAAAACCGAAGGAAGCTATTTGCTGACAAATGGGGTTTGGTGTCGGGCTTGAGCAGCATTAACTGTTGGGTTTTATTGGTTGAAGGAGCACGATATCATGGCGGTTTTCTTCTCTTATGGCTCGCTGGCAGAGTGGATAACATTGCTGGGAGCAGAGGCATTTGGTCACGCAAAGGTGCTGTTAAACAGATGGCAGGAGACCAGTGAAGAGAGTGGCACTGGACAGCAGATGGAAAAAGGATCATGCATGAGACCAGAAGAATGCTGTGTATACATCCTACACACAGCCGGTACACTGTTCCTGCTCTCACACACATACACTCGTTTTTCATCATGTTTACTAAAAAACACAGTTCATTTGCCTCATAGAAAATAGAACAAACTCTTATTTCCTGGAAAGTGATGAGGTTCATAAATGATATTATAGTCTCCTCTGACCCTTCATCCAGAGCTTATCAGCACAGCAAAATGATGATCCATCATAAAATGTTACAGCTAAGCAATTTAAGTGTGAACCAATAGGGGGCAATCTTGTACAGAAAAAGCAGGAGAATGCACCGTGTTGCTGTCACAGTTTAACTACAGCACTGTGTGTGTAGTGCATGGGTTAAGTCTCACTACACCGTATGTGTGTGTGTGTCAGAATCTGTGTGTGTGTGTATGTGGGCTTAAACTGTGAAATTCTCAACGCAACTTTGTAAAAATCAGACAAATTTCACTACTATCATGCTGACACCAGAAGCTTTCAGTGATACAAAATGAATTCATAATGGTGAAAAATCTTTTTTTTCTGGTATTTACAGTGTAAAGTAAGCCTAATCACATAGATGGATAAAAGTTCTCCTATAAGGCCTTTTTAAGGAAAATGCCCTTAGAACAAAGATGCAAGCCATTGTAAAACATAATTCCTTAATAAATACCTCTTTATCTATT
>JAVQJX010044159.1:0-10492 GCA_036025115.1 Ambassis agassizii
ACCCTTCTTCAAATGTTGAAAAAAAAAACATAAATAATGATGAAACAGGTATGAAAAAAAAATCATCTTAAAAAAGTTGCTCCAGATCAATCAATGGTCACTGCTATTAACACAGCATGTAAGGAGCAATGATAAAACACAATTTGTTTGGTTATTGCATCATACATACTTTACAAGGGACATACTGACGCACTATACGGGACACAGTTATGTTATGTTCAAGGTGATGGACATTCACTATGAGCATATGGCCCGATGGCATCCGATGGGGTCAGTACATCTTTAAAAGTGAGGTTGGGGATGAGGTGGGTATACAGTATGCAACATGGCAGGGTTTGACTCTGGGGGTGGAGTCCTCCTGACCCTGAAAGCTGTTTTGTTTTTAATGGCAGTTGGATCATGTTGTTTCTTGGTGAGGATGGGCTCTTAAATGCAACACTGATGCTACAGAAATTAAGAAGAATTCTGCTGCATTCATTTCCATCATGATAGTACTGGCGCTCTTCACTGAATGGAGACCTTAGAAAAATTATATTCATAAAAAAAGCACCCTAATTAAAAGGTTTGATATTATTGCTCTTCTGTGAATGAGATGACATTCTGAGCTGTGGGGTTATATAAAAAAAAAACAGACCATCATTCCACCCTTCCTAAAAGCTTTCTAAATGCGTCATGAGTGAATAAAACATTACAGACTTTGTAGACCAACAGGCAAAACATTTTTCTCCCTTAATAATTCTTGGTGTGCTGTTTCTCATCCTGCTCATTTACAGTGCCATTAGCTATGCACAATGGGAAGCTGGCTTCCCCTTTTTCACATCTTCTGTGTATTTATTCTTCTCCTATAAAAAGCAGGTTTCTATTCAATTACAGGTACCATTATTAAACCTATTAACATGGCTTATTTTGAAACATGGATACACACTTTGTTCCTGTGTTGTCTTTGTTTTCCACTTTCTTTTAAGGCTTTAAACACTTGAAATACCAATAATTCCTTTTAAATTTATAGCCTGCTTTTGAGTGGTCTTTTACCGACTGTACTGGAAAGATCTAGGACACACACACACGTAGCAAGAGTGCCGACTTTTTGTTCATTTTTATCTGATAACACAGCAACGGGGATTCTGTATCAGACTTATCAGATTTTACTGTCTTTTGTCTGGATTAGGGATTAAAAGATTACACCTAACATGGATTCATAATCTGATTATCTGTTTCATTATTAAATTTACAAAACCAACATTGTATTTGGATATTGTTGTGGTACATCGAGGGTGGCCGGACCTCAAACTATTATCTTATTGTAACAGCTGAAATTTACTTGACTTCTTAAAAATTTTAATGGACTCATTTGTTTTTGACTGTTATTGGTATTTAACTATCAGTCCTTTGTGCAACCATGTTCCCCTCTAGCAAGGAAAGAAAAGCTGCAGCAACTTACCAGAAAACAATAATAGTAGTAAGATCCGATGTGACTATTTCCTTTGTTTCCTGGACTTCAGTTTGCAATGCTGTTCATCCTGCTTCCTCTTCTGTTTGAGGACTTTTTCTGTCTGCATTGCCAGCCTTTACACTAACTCACCTTATCGACCTGTTCTGTAATGAGGATGTGTTGGAGAAAACCGCCTATCTGGACCTTTTTACAGGAAAAACACATCAACCAGCAGAGTGGTTTGATATGTCATTATATTACATACAACTGAATGTTAGTCCATTAGAAACAATCATGCTTTTGACCCTTTGTCCTTTACAGGTTTGAAACCTGTCAGATGTCTCAGTTAACCTGGCACAAGGAATAATGGGAAATTTATGGAAACACACTACTACACATTGGTCTGAAATGTCATTACAGTCCATTCCACAATAGCCACGGTGGTCGGTGGGTTGTTGAAAGTCAGAAACTGTTTCAGAAAGAATAATATTCCCATCTGATGTAAAAGGAATTCTTTTTCAAACCTTGAAAACTTTATTCACCTCTCATTCCTTCCTCTCTGTGTCTGCTCACAGCTAAGCACTTTCTCTCCTTTTCTTTCTTTCTAAGCTGTGCTTTTGTTACTTTTTGTCCCTCCTTGTTGCTAAAGTAATTTCCCCAAGTCCTCCTGGCCTCAATCCCACCTCTGTGACCCACATCCACACAATGGTATCTAATTCTATGTTCTTCTGTGGAAAGCTTTTGAATCCTGGGTCCACTCAGCCTGTAATCACAGCAATGTAACAAATATGCACAATGCACTAAAGGTTGTGGAACAAAAAGCTTTCTCAATCAGCTTCTATGACATAAAGTAGCTCTCCAGCTTCAAAACAACACTTGTCTGTTTCTAAAAACAGGTAAATAGATGAACAAACACAAAGCTGAGATCATTGATCTTTATGTTCATGAATGTACTGTATCTGTATGAGGAAAAAAAATCAAGAGCCAGAAATGACACAAAATTTACGAACACAAGGTCACACAAATGGTGGAAGGGGAAAAAATATGCTACTCTGACAGTAATCCATGTATTTTTCCCTCTGGACTTGCCGGACAGCAGCCAGGTTATTCAGCACCTAATGGATGCTTTTCATAAACATACAGATCTGTTGCTTTTATGTCATTTTCTCTTTGCTCGCTCACATTTTCTCCATCCGCCATTGACAATGCACCAAGTAGCAAGCCCTTGCTGTTCTAAAATCGCATACAATAACATTCCGTTCACACTGGAAGATACCAATATAACATATATAGTTTGGTATGTGTGATTCACAGTGAATAATTTTTTAACCTATGCCTCTGATTTCACATCAATTCTAATATAATTTCCTGTCAAAGTCGTGAAAGACTGTCAATTCTGCTACTCTCCTCTCTCACACCTTAAGATGGGATGCTGTGTGTTCTTTTCTGTGTAACACTAAATAAAATACTAATTTGCTGGTGCTATTAGGACTACTTGATATATTTATATCATCAACAGTTGTTACCCGTGATTAAACATGGCAGAAATGTCAGAAATTGTCCTCCACATGCGACAGGCTCAAACGTCAGCCAGTTTTGCTGATCTATTTATTTATTTTTGTCGGACAGCCTTGCAACATGTAGAGTGTCCACCATCCTTCTGTGCAGGCCTTCCCCAAGCTGAGCTGAGCCAGATTTAGCACCATAGTAAACTACAATTGACAAAATAAAATAGTAATGATAAAGCTTATGTGGACACTTGTTATGTTCTACAACAAAGGGTTTAGGAACAGCTGACTGAATTGACAGCCCTTCTGTATCCTGGTTGTTATGTTCTTATTACCAACAACTGACAGAAAATCAGAGTCTGAGAACTCGCAGTTTTTAGTTCTATAGGGAATATTTAACAGTTTCAAAGGAAATCTGAACTAAGTTTATATATCTTGGAGGAAAAATTGATTCTGTAAAAGCAATAAGCCACCAGGGGTAAAATAAGTTGAAGAAATGGAAATGGAAAACAAAAGAAATGTATTAGGAAAATTGTATTACAGTTTTGGAAAAAAAAAGAAAGAAAGAGAAAAAACTCAACAAAGCAGCACCCCTAATTCAGGATAAATGTAGGCAGGGGGATGTAACTTTAATATAATATCAGTGTTTCCTGATAACAGTGGCACAAGATATATAGCACTACTTACACTACTTACCAAGTTATATCTTTTCCAGCCTTACTGGCAGCACAATGCTCCAATCACCAGCACTGAGTGTGTTTTCATGTGTACCCCATACATCATGTTAAAAGGCTATTTCTATAGATCTGGCCTAGCTGTGGCACCATGTCTAACCCTAATCACCCTCTGTCTCTGACTGTCTGTCTCTGGATGTCCCTCTTCCTCTACCTCCCTCCGACTGTTCCTTGCCAATAATGGCACCGGTGTAGTGCCTGTCTCTGTTGAAATTACCTCATCACCCATTACCTATCCCATAGTCCTTCTAACCAAGCCAATTTCAGCAAGCCCAGGCCTCACAGAGCAGTTGTGAAAACGTCTTTGTGTGTAGTGCTGAAGTCATTGGATGTGCTTTAGCCTGAACCCCAAATACTCATTAGGTGGACACTCTGTCATTAAGCATGGTGTCTGATGTTATTAATCTCAGAGGAGCCTTAAAAGGGCTTTTAGTGGGAGAGAGAGGACGGGCTAGCTGTAATTTTTTAGTTGTTACACAATCATGGTCAATACAGTGGTGAATAAAAAAAAAGAATGCCTCATGTCAGTGATAGTATTAAAGCATCATGACCGCAATATTAACAACATTTTATTATATTTACAGATGCAGTTCTCTAACAGCTGTAGCTCACTGTTGTTAGGTGGGTTTACAATCTAATGTATCTAATTCAGGTTTAATGTAGATGGATACATTTTACAGGGTGAACATAAAACTGTTGGCCCTGACAGTTCAGGTTATTACTGTAACAGTAAATGTCAATGTTAAAACAGGCTACTTCTCTTGCAAAAGTACAATTTAAATAACTCTATTTACCATATCTCAACTACTGTATAAGAAAAAAAATTAAATGGTGCTGGAACATAACATCTAAACATCTACGACCTGGAAATAACTGAAAACCTTACTCAAACTGGTTATCACTTCCTCCTAGATGT
Organism: Ambassis agassizii; assembly: GCA_036025115.1. NCBI lineage: Eukaryota > Metazoa > Chordata > Actinopteri > Ambassidae > Ambassis > Ambassis agassizii. The sequence goes on from JAVQJX010044159.1 coordinate 4,591, forward strand.
GCAATGTGTTGACTAAAAATCCACCTCCCCCTCCATTCCTGTCTCTGCTCACGCTCACATCATTCTGCTGATGTGAATCCTGGGTTACGTTCAAGGTCCATCCCCACTTTAAGGAGTCAGTGTGATGAGATGGTTATGACACTGTGAGATCATCAGGTCAAGGCTGGCTTGGCCATGTCTGGATGACAACCCGTGTTCAACATTTCTCACTATTAACTGTATAACAAGATGTTATCCAATATGACAACAGCTGTCTTATTTTTGAATATCCTTGTCTCTTATTTGCCTCTGTCACTCTGTACTCCATGTTATAACATTTGTCGCCAATTTACCTTATTTTCCTGTCTGCTGGTCTCTGCAAAGGAAATGTTTTACGTTTCTTCGAGAAAGTTTATGCAACTTTGTGACGACTAAGATTTTTTCAGAGTCTTCACAGACTTGCAGTGTGGCTTGGCAAGTCTCAGTAAAAGCCCGCCCTTGTCAGCAAAGCAACAGTGCTAGTTACACTTGCGAGGGGGTTGCCATGACTAGTGTTTAAGGCCCTATGGGCAGCCAAGAAAATGCCAGGGACTCTGAGGGTAGACATTTCTCTCTGAAAGATCAGCTTGCTTATAAGTGCACTGGAGTCAACTTTGTAGACTGAACTGACCAACCAGGCAACTTTTTGTTTCACTCATGGTCTGATGATAATTGTAGTGGGTAATGACTGGTATTTTTCATTCAGATTCTGTGTCTTACTATATATTACATTCTAACCATCTACATTCTACAGCCTGACAAACATTTTTCCACTTTTGTCTTCATTGTGTTTACGTGTTTGACTTCAACCCCCTGATGCATAGCAAACATTTACTTCAATGACCTTGATATCGGACCAAAACAGTGCATGTTTTATTATATTGCAAAATGCCAAAAAGTGTACTGGCATCAAAGTAAAGAAAATAAACCACTTGACCTTTTGGAGATTTGAGCTTTCTGACAGACTCTCATGACATTAAGATTTGTTTAGATGTTTTGTTGCCCAAGAGGAGAGCATACTCAAAAGTTTTCTTCCAGCATTTCCCCACAAAGTCAACAACAGATAGAAATGGGCTGTGAAGCACTGACAGGCCAATTGGTGAAAGTAAACACTCTCCTGCTTTCTTTTCTCCTCTCTTTTCCACTCATCTCTTACTTCATCCTCCGGTTGCCTCTCTTTTGTTTGCATTTAACTTTGCACAACAAGGACCCATGCTCAGGATTTCTCAATTTCAACTAAATCAACAATGGAAACAGATGGACTGTGAAGTGATGTTAGGATAACTCTATGAAAACAAAATCACATTTCTTGTACTTTCCCCTTTTCTTGCCCTGTTAGCTGTCTGTTCAGAAGATTCCTCTATTTCATCCTAATGAAAAATATTTTGTTTGTCTGGTCTTAAGCAATAACAGTCAAACATCACAGTAAATATTTTCATCTCCTCTCTCTTGTCAGAATTTACTCATCATTTCCTCCTCTCACTCCTTCCCCTACCTCTCCTCCTTCTCCATGTAATATGCAGTTAGATTTGATGACATCTTGGTTGTATTAGAGCAAATTGTATTTCCATCAGCAGCAAAGCACAGACACGAACACTTCATACACTATATGAGTTAATTTTACATTGGACACGCGTGCTTTGACCACAGAGAAAACTTACAGTATTATTAGGATAGGGTACCCCAACTGGACAATTTTAAACTGTCTTTTACAACTAAGTTTATACTCATATTATTTCACACTATTTCACATTTTCTTTTGTGTTTTCATCTCACTAAAATGAACCAAAGTAGCCCGTCGTGTATGGTATAATATCATAAAAGGAAATGATACAATAGCATAAAACTTTATAGGGCAATTTTGTGAAAATCGACAATCATTGTTTATTTGGGAAAGGATATAGCTCCAGCTACTTTAAGAGAAATTCTACTTTGAAATAGATTTCACACACACAGCCCACCTTCCTGCTTCTACCCTGCACTTATCCTCTATTACTGCTGCCTCAGCCGTCACACCGTATTTCTTCTCAATGTTCCTTTGAGAGACATGGATTGGTGGAATAAAATGAAATCATTACAACTGCTCCCTAGCAACTATCGCTTGCACATTCTGTGAGCTTTGCAAGAAGAAAAAATGTTATTTTAAAATCATTTAGTGATAATGGGACCCGTATAATAAGCACAGTCTAATCCCAAGGCTTCTCAAAACTATATGGCTTTACAGAGTCACTAACAAATTTGAGCCTGAACAGGGCAAACTGGGAATTATTGTTGTCAGTTAAAACTCTATTTCATCTTGGTACCCATGCCCTTATGGCCCTTGAAATAAGTAGCAGTGATGCCATGAATAGAGGTAGACTAAGAACACCTCATCAGGTAGAGTTAGCACACCTGAATGACTGCACAAAAAAGTGATCTTACTCTCTCAATCAGCTGTTGTCAATTTACCAACTCCCATGCTCTGAAAACCTAAGTATATTTTCCACTTCTTGTCTGGTCTGTTTGGTATGTTTTCTGAGCTGGATTTCTGAGTTGTCTATTGTCCCTGTTCTTTAAATTCATTGTAATTCTGTCACTCTGCCTTTTAGACCATGTATTGTGCACCTTATCCTGCTTGTCCCAACTGTAGTCTCCATGAGCCAACTGCTAACTCCACTCCACCAGGCTTCACTATCTTGTCTCTGTGACTGTGGCCGTCTCTACATGACAGCAAGATAAGAAGATGATCATATATGCATTCGCTTTATTTCCTCACATAACCCAAACCGCCTGAGTTATAAATCTGACTATCATGCCTGTGTAACACATCAATTTACCATGCATTAACACACCCATGTGCTTGAATTATAAGGACTCGTATTACTCACACAGTCTTTCACACTTCAAAGAAAACGCACAGTGTCAGAGAGAAATTTGACCAAACACTGAGCCTACTGTGGTAGACAACTAAGAAGCAGGATGGAAGAGGGCAAGAAAGAGAGAGAGAGAGACAGACAGACAGACAGACACACACACAAAAACAAATGGAAAAAGAGGATGCCGGTATGTGAAAAGAGAGGCAGCTGGGGAATAGCAAAGCACAAGAGAGAGGAGTATAAAAAAAGACAGCCGCCAATCACTTTCTGTGTCTGCAGAGAAGGATTGAAATTCTGATCAGATCCCCAAACACACACCTGAATGAAAGCAGGGGGACGGTTCTGTGTGTATGTTTCTGCATATTCAGTGTTGATGTGTCTGTTTTGAGCAAGGAGTCACTCTCTGCATACCTGTGTGCTTTTTCAGCAAGACAGCGTAAAAAGCTTAAAAAATATTTTGTGTGGTGCTATGCACACTGTGTGTGTGTGTGTGTGTATTAGTGTTTCCTGTGGACATTTCCATGCTTTTAGTGTGTCTCTGGTTTTGTGTGTAATGTGAGTTTGTGTCAATGTGTCTGTGTGAATCCACACACTCAGGGGTTCCAGGCCATACATAGATAACACATTACACAATAACACATTGGTCCCTAGCTGGCTGAAAATGTCAATATTCACTATTCACACAAACAGCAAACACTGGTACGTCAAACCAGTGGGGAACGGAGGTAAGTCTGAGTATTTTAAAGGTTATTCTATGTGGCATTTCTCTTTATATAAGAGGGAGATATGAAGGATGGGGGAGGGAAACGGTGGCAAAATGGGAGCTTTGAGAGAAGGAGAATGTCATACAGTTTATATGATGAATAACCTGTTCATCATAATGATCCCATAACAAGACAATATGTACAGTGTGTACATAAGTGGCAGAAATTATGGACTAACAACTCCTCAAACCAGCAATAGTAACCTTTCATTGTGTGGGGCACAATTGAACATTGAACTAAACTTTCAAGTCGAGATTTTAACTGGGGCCTGGTTGGTCAATGCTTTCTTTTTGGCCACCTATGTCAACAATGTTTGTGTATCAAAACCTGTCCACTGTGTGGCATGCATCATGATTATTAAATCTTCTCCTCACGCCTTAAAAGTACGAAAATCAAGAGAAGCAGGCACTAATAATTCCATCATAGCTCCCCACAAGGCCTGCTGATAGCTCCATATTTATTTGTGACTGATAGGACAAAATCACAGAAGACTCAAAACTAAATCAGCCAAATTATATCTGTATATCTGTCGTGCCACTCAATTGAGTTTTTGATTTGATTTTTGCAACCCACTGCCTCTCCACTGCATTCTCTTTGTTTCTCAAGCATATTTTAATATATTTGAATTTTCTCCCCCGCTATCTCTCTCTCTTTCTATGCCTCTGTCTCTGCATCTTTGAGACAGATAAAGCATGGTGCTTTCGATTGGAGTGTAATGGATGATTTTCCTGAGTGGAAAATGACAGGTTATTTCCTTGAAGTCTATCATGGCAGCAGCAATAGCGGTTTGTAAGTCAGCAGTGCTCAGTGGAACAAAGGAAGAATTCAGGTGATTTGCTATGGTCTGTCTTTGACAACAGTGGGGATGATTGGAGGAGTTTCATCTCTGTGTTGTTGCCATTGTTTTCTTTCCTCATGCCTCTTTCCATGGTGCTCACTCACTGTCCTTTAAGTCTCTGTCTCTATAATTTTGCTTTCAAATAAATCTTTTAGAACTGAAGATAACCAGAAAAGTGTAGCAACTTGTGCAGCACTGTGTGGTTACCTAAACCAGTATAGCCAAGGAAAAGTCTGTTAATGTGTCTGAAGTTGTGCTAGAAACTAGAAGTGGTCTGGAATTTAATTTCAGATGTTTCATCTCTTAATCCAACAGTCTTTTACCTTTCTAGCCATAGTGGTAACTAATCAAAACTGATATGACGAAAGCCAAAACAGAAAATGGAGAAGAAGAAAATGGGAGGTGAGGGACAAAGACGGATGGGCACAACAACAGTTTGAGAAATATGTTGTATTGTATTGTGTATTGTAACTGATGGACTAAAGGTGTAGGAAGTTAGACAGTTATGGAGAGAGGAAAGGAAAGAGAAGGTACTAAAACGCAAATACTGTGCTCGTTTTATAGCTTTGAAAATATCAAATATACTGACATTTTGACAAAATTCTTAAGAAAAGGTAAAATCACTATACAATGTATGTCCTGGAGACATGTTGCCTATAGAACAAGAGCACCAGGTAGGATTTCTCCAGGTGACAGAAAATCCACAGACTGTAGGAAGGACTGAACAAAAGAAAGCTACTATAGCTTGTCTGGACTATAGTTTCCAATACAGATAATCAAAGCTGAGCTTAACCCGAAGGAACAACTGAACATCTTATTACTGTCATTTTGTTTTCCGTAAAATACAGTTGAAAAGATTTTATTCCAGAAGACAGCCAGAACCCAAAGAAGAACACCACAGGTCTGAGGACTGCAGTACATCCTGATGAAAATCTTCCAGATGGCACAAATGGTTATGTTTAAAAAAAACAAATAAAACTGGTTAAAGATAGGCATTAAAACATGGTGAAGAGTTAGATAAAGTTCCCCATGCATGAACACATAGAGATGCACCCAGAGAAACATGCACACACATTCTGTATTCAATATCAACCTCATGTTAGGTTTTCCTGATGAGAGCACCTGCAGCCATAACTAGAGCTTAAAGGCCCAATTTTAATAGTCAGGTTTCTCAAATGTTAACTAGATGATTCACTTTAGCAGATAAGTACAACTAATTTATCAGTCAAGAGCCTTAAAACTCTTGTTTGGTGCAGTACCAAACTTTCTTCAGAAACTGATGAGGATGCCCAGCATATTCAACTGAGAAATTATCCTCCAAAGTAGATCCAGAGCAAAATATACAAACATATAGACAACACAATACTACATACGGATTTGTTCTGAATCCATGATCAGACATGATGGATAAATGTGAAATGGTTTGT
>JAVQJX010044189.1:2500-10523 GCA_036025115.1 Ambassis agassizii
TTTGGACGCCGGCTTTGATGAGGACTCACGCAGAGGCTTGATGATGCTGTCCACGGCGTGGACGACTCCATTCGTTGCCATCAGGTTGGCGGCGGCCACTGGAACCTTGTTGACGTAGATGGTGTAGTTACGCTGCGACACAGAGAGCGAGGCCGGTCAGCCTCGGCATGTGAATAAGGATTAAAAGAGCAGGCCTCCATCTTGTTCTGGAGGGAAGCTGCGTTTGTCACGTACCACGCCCAGCTCCAGGTTCTCCCCCTGAAGAGGTTTGAGCCTCGTGTGAGATCCAACTCCCCCGCTCACCAGCATCCCGTCTGCCAGGTGGTACCTGAGCACAGCTGACAGCTCCTGGGGAGAACCTGCACGGACAGATGGGTCATCAGTCTGGACGTTTGAGTCCACTCGGCCGGCTGTCCTGTTTGGCTGTGACCACCAGTGGGCGCCTGAGGACCGGATCAGGTGACCACAGACTGCAGGCCGCCGCCGCCGCGTCTGTCGTACAGACCACACACTGACCTAACATGTCTGCTCTTTAACACACTTACCCATCAGTGTGTTGAGGTCGGCTTGTGGCAGGGCGCTGAAGGCGGCGTTGGTGGGAGCAAAGAACGTGAGCGCCCCCTGCTGGTTCAAAAGCTCTGTCATACCAGCTGTCTGAATGACACCAACCAGCTGGCTGAAAGACACCAAAACATGCTAACTCTTACCGTTTGCTGCCACTGTGATGCTAATGCTAATGCTACTGCAGCTAACCACTGCTAAAATAACAGCATCTCTCACACACATGTACTGTAAGTCTTTGTGCTAAGCTAGGCTAGCAGAGCAGCCGCAGAGAGAGTTCTCTTACCTGAACCGGTCGTCGGCCTTCAGGACGTCCATGACGGTTCCCATCGGTGGGCTGAGGACTTTGTCCAAGGTGAACATGGAGCCGTAGCGTCCGGTCTTGTCATGAGCAGCTATGCAGGCGTTCTCGATGCAAAGGTTCTGTAAAGAGAAAACACACCTGAGAAGAAGCCGACGCCTCCAGCCTGCCCCAGTTTTAATGTTGTTTCAACAGAAAAAGCAGCTACTTTGATTTTATCCCTAACAGGAAGTGCTCCGTACAGAACCACATGGATCCTCTGGGATCACGCTTACATTTCTGTAGACAAACACTCTGAGTCTGAGGCCTCCCACGGTCTCCAGCTCCTGGTTATGGTACAGAGACTTGGAGGACAGCTGCTGCTTCACAATGTGATTGGTCATCAGCTTCCTCATGCTGGGTGTCATAGTCACACTTCCTGTAAGGCGGGAAGCGGACACGGTGAACACACAGCATGAAGGCCAAATGGCAGGCGTGTATTCGCAGCGTTACCTTTGAAAGCGCCGTCCAGAGGAGCCAGCATGGTCAGAGCCTCAGACCCGGTCAGGTGGGAGCTTAGCCCCGCCTCCACAAACAGCTTGGTCGCCACGGAAACAGACGAACCTTCAGCTAGCTCCAGAAGAGTTTTAGCTGCAAGAGACAAGATTTCTGTGACTGCAGAACAGCTAGAAGACCCGGATGTGCGTGACTTCTGCAGGTGAACATGGAGCCCTCAGTCTGCACTGGAGCAGAGCTGAAGCAGTGAGCGCAGCGTGGATACCTGAGTCCGGGATGAGCAGCTCGCTGATGTAGTGGATGACTCCGTTGGTTCCCAGCTGGTCCTTCTTGGTGACGATAGCCTTACCGTTCAGGGTCATCTGGTCTCCGTCACAGCCCACTTCCAGCATGGCGCCCTGCAGGGTCTCCATCGGTGTCCCTGACACGATGGACTCTGCACACTGCATGCTCTTCAGGATATGGTAGTTCAGTAAGTCTGAGAAGGACAGAGGACAGCTTCAGACACGCGGAGACAATCAGCCACTGTTCCGCGGAAACAGCGCCTCCTATGGTTCACCTCTCAGAGCTACAGGGTCTCCCAGGATCCTGTTCAGGGTCGCTGCAGGAATGTTCTCAAAGGCGTCATCGGTGGGAGCGAAGACGGTGTACTGACCCTCATTCTCCAGGATGGCTGTGAGACCTGCAGCAGCGAAGGCCGTCTGAAGACAGAAAGGAAGCGTGGACGTCTCTGATGGGCTCATTGACTCATTGACTGACAGGTGCACTCACACGCAGCGTTTCCAGGTTGTCGGCGACATCGATGATGGTCTGCATGTTGTTGGAGACGGCGGTGATGACGCGGTCCACCACATGCACGATGCCGTTTGTGGCGTGTTGATCAGGTTTGATGAGACGAGCGCAGTTCACCGTCACGATCTGAGGGGACACAGAGTCTCAGTCATCACACTGCACACCGTTTTGACCTGCGCTTCAGTGGTCACTCACGCCGTTGCTATAGTGATGGATGTGGACGTGGGAGTCCTGGTACATGGAGGGGAAGGAGGATCCGTGCTTCAGCTCCTCAGAGGTCAGGCGGCGGTTTACCATGTGGTAATGAAGAGCGTTCAGCAGCTCGATGTTCACATTGCTGACCAGAGCGTCCAGGATCTCCTGTAAGACACGACCAGCATACAAAGTGAGCAGCATCGCCACAAGGTCTGAACACACGATGTCTGCGGACACGCAGGGGGACCGACCGCTGGCAGGGCGGCCCAGGCCTCATTGCTCGGGGCGAAGAAGGTGAAGCTTCCCGGGCCTTCGATCTCCTCCCTCAGTTTGGCTCGTTCGGTGTACATCTTCGTGGTGGTGGCTCCAACCACACCCAGTGTGTTGTAGATGTTTACCAGAGGCAGCGCTGCAAAGACACACACACCATCACCAAGTAGGACACACAAAGACAACAGAAGGCTGGGCCTGTTTGAGAGGCTGGAGGTCAGAGGTCATACCTGCAGGGCAGCCCTTCTCTCCGGGGATCCTCTCGTAGCCAGGACAGCACTCGTAGGTGATCATCCTGCACCAACAACAGCACAGAACAGGTGAGACAGGTGAGGACACCTGGAGACACTCTGAGGCTGTAAAGGAAACCATGTTTCTCCATAAAGGTCAGGTCAGAGCTCGTAAGTCTTCTGCTTCAGGACACCCATGAAGGACCGTCTGTGTGAGACAGACAGGACGTTCAGTCCTGCTCGTCTTTATTATCCAGCTACCATCAGCTCTCCTGGAGGTCTGGATCTGGAATCTGCTCCCGGTCCTGCTCTCAGATACCATAGGCACCGCAGACACCACGCTGTCTCCGGTTTTGGGGCTGTTCTGAATGGTGACACCTTGTGCTGGTTCCTGGAACTGCAGCCTCAGCTGGGCGTCTGATTTACAGGCGTCCTCTGTGGGACGTGGTGGAGGTCTGTCTGCTGGAAACTCCACAGTCTCTGAACCCAGCCAGCAGCACATGTGTGCTGTAATGAAGCGTGCAGGCCGAGCACAGCCTTCATGACTTCCTGTTGAGATTTCCATAATAAATGTGGCTCCGCCGTCTGGCCTCATAAAGCTCATTTCCTCAGAGAGAAAAAGAATCTGCAGCCAAACCAGACGCCCGACGGGGGAGCTGCACCCAGCGCCTGGAAAAACACTGCAGCAGCACCACACTGCGCCTCTGCGGACTGCGAGCACGTCTCGTTCAGCACGACGTAAAACACGAGCTGAGCTGTGAAGCAGTTTGACTTCAGCAGCAGTGAAACTGTGACAAAGACAACGAGTTCATGATGCCAAAGTCTCTGACTGCATCCTTTGTTTCTGTGAATCAACTAGTGGCCGAGACTCGCAGCAAGATCAGGACCACCAACCAGAGCTTTCACCACATTCCATCTGAGACCTGTCAGCTTCCATCAGAGACAGCCGGCTGGAGGACTGGGGTCGTGTTTCTGACCGCAGTCCAGCTCGGAGCTTCTTTAATGAAATAAAATGGAGACAGAAGAAGGAAAAAGTCCCCGAGCTGCATGCTCCACGCAGTAAATGTAAGCAGATGGAGATCAGCTACCGACAGTGTGTGTGTGTGTGTGTTGGCACACAGACTGGACTGATTATCAAACCAGATGGAAACTCGACTCCCGTTTGTTCTCCACATAAACAAAGATGGCTGCCGTGGATTTCTGAAAAAACAAACAGAGCGGGTCGCAGTATTTCAGCCTGCGAGGTCGAGCAGCTCCGGGAAACTTTCCAGAAACATTCAGCGAAGAAGAGACGAGATGGATTCATCTGACATTTTTCTGATTCCAGCATGAATCTGCTGCTATACAAACCAGCGGCTCACTGACAGGACTGTACACTCACAGGGCAGAAAACAAGAATACATTCACATCAACTCCACAGCTCAACTTCCACGTAAGCAAAGCAGGCGGCGGCTCTGCACGCCGCTCAGCAGAACGAGAAGCTTCCATCTCCTTCCACCTGACCGGCTTCACTGCCAACAACAGAGCAGATGTTTTAACCTTTATTTAACCAAAGACCAGCTGAAACCTCTGACGGGCCGAGCCGGAGATCAGCACGTTAATGAGTCATACGAACACTGACAAACTCTGCTCCGTCTGACTGACTGAACCAAAAGCTGAAGGCTGGGTATGTCCTGATGTTGGTGAGGTGTTACCCAGGGCTCACTGTAAAGCTGCTGACCTCTGACCTCCTGATCCTCCTCCACACGGACACACGGCCCAGAGACAAAGACAGGACTGTGTGTCTGCCAGCATCCCCAGCCCTACAACAGCAGTCTGTGTGTGTGTGTGTGTGTGTGCTTCCTCTCCTTTCCTGAAAGAATCCGTTAGTTTGACACGTTCAGTGTTCAACAACGTCCTCATGCAGTGAACACACACACACACACACACACACAGAGTGGGAAAAGTGAACACATGGAACAGAGGAAGAGAAATGAAGAAGTGGCTCTGCTGTTCTGACACTTAAACTGCTGAAGCAGCCGTTTCCACGGTAACCACTTCTAAATAATCTGAATAAACAGATACCGACACACAGGCCGGATGGTGTGGGCAGTCAGGAGGCTGTAACCTGTGGACATAAGGAGTCCTGAACGCAGCTCTGCCTGTTTGTCTTTCCTGTCAGGCCGCACTCTGTTCTGATTTATACTGTTTGAAGAATGTTCCATGAAGGAAAGGGTTCTCTGAAGTGAGCAAACAGAGCGAGCTGCTCTGCCGCCTCGGCTCAGCCCTGCAGGACGCTGCTTCTGCTCCAACGTGACTCACAAAGTTTCAGGAAAGTATAAAAGAATTCAGAAGCACTTTTTCAGGTGATTATCACATTTACAAGAGCAGCACTTCACTGTCTGAAACACACAGACGGTTAATGAGGCCACAGAGCTGAGCTGAGCTGAGCAGGTGTGTTTCATATGAGAAGCAGTCCCTGTGCAGACCTGAAGATCCAAAGTTTACAGACAGGAAGGAGACGCGCCGCCGAGGCTCATAAAACCCAGAAAAACACCAACGCTGACAAACAAAAGCTTCATTAAGCACAATCACTCACTGCGCCTCTGCTGCTCCGCCTTATTTGGTCTGGATCATCGGGACTTTACAGCAGCTAGTGCTGGCTAATTTCAGACCAACTCAGGTTTCAGACTAACTCTCAGGTTTCAGACTAAGTCAGGTTTCAGACTAACTCTCAGGTTTCAGACTAAGTCAGGTTTCAGACTAAGTCAGGTTTCAGACTAGCTCAGGCCTTTAGTAGTTCATGAATTAGTTGTGCGTGTCCTTTAAGTGCACGCTTGCAGCAGACTTGTGGTAAACTGACACTGATGTTTCTGCCAGGCTGAAGACTTTTCTTCTTCTGCGGTTACATAAGAGGTGAGGACACCTCCAGAGACGGACATTCCTCCGTCCTCTGAACACAAGATTTAAAGATTTAAGTCGAAACCCAGAAACACAAACATCTTCAGAAAGTCTGAGAGCAGCAGCAGGAACAGGAAGTGAGCTGGAAGATCTTCTTCAGTGGGTCACATTTCTTAAGTGGAGCGGTGGGACTCACGTGGGCTGGCCGCAGACCTTGCGGTGGTACCACTGCTTGCAGTTGGTGAAGTATTTCTTGTCGGTGCCCTTCAGCTGCTGCATGGCACAAACGTTTGGTCTGAAAGAGACGCAGCAGGAGACGATCAGAACAAACATGCAGAAACAGATGGAGAGGCCTGTTAGTGATTCACAGCTGCTCACTTTAACCCTTACACTGCTGCAGAATCACACAGGTCAGAACACTGGAACAGGAAAATGGCCGACAGCTGGAACTCCCCAAATACTTTCACTGTCTAACTGATCAGTGTGTGAGAGCAGCACCACAGCTGTATCGATGTGAGGATGAGCTGATCACTCGGGCTCGGTTCGGCTGGAAAACTTACCCGTGCTGCCGCCCTCTGATCCGGCTGTGCTGCAGGACCGCCTGATACGGAGACCGGGCCACACACACGGCCAGCACCAGGGACAGACCGAAAAGCAGCGCGCACACCTTCATCTTCGCTATCAGTCAAAGCGCGGCCGCTCACTCTGCTCCTCTTCTTCCTCTTCTTCCTCTTCTTTTCTTCAGTCGCTCCCGCTGTCCCTCTCCGCGGTCCGCGGTCCCGTACGGTCCTCGAGAGTCTGATTTATAGGCCAGATGGGGCGGAGAGGGGATGGGAGGGGCGAGAAGATACTCAGATTACTGCAGCTTTACTCAAGAAGAGGATGTGAGAAAAAGTGAAGTGAATCCAAAGGTCCGAATAGAAACTGTGCGCAGCTGCAGCAGAGAATCTGCTTCAGAGTGAAGGTTCCGCCCGCAGGGGGCGCTCTGCAGGCTCAGCTCAAAGCTGGAAAGTCTTTCACATCTTTTCTAATCAATAAAAGTCCCGTCCGTGACGTCATCCCCTGTGTTCTGATTGGACGCAGCCAGCAGCAGCAGAGTGAAGACATGTGAGGACCTCCTGTCTCCATCAGTCCTCATCTGAACGGACCAATCAGCAGCCGTCAGCAGTCTGTCTGTTTGTTCAGGCAGCAGTGTGACTGCAGAACACTTTAAGAGACGGGCTGGACAGAGTGTCCACCTCAAACGTCTCCGTGTCCTCCGTGTCCGAGTTTCACATGTTGCTGCAGCTCACAGAGGATTTCAGCAGCATGTGTGTGTGTGTGTCTGTGTCTGTGTGTGTGTGTGTGTGTCTGTGTCTGTGTCTGTGTGTGTGTGTGTGTGTGTGTGTGTGTGTCTGTGTCTGTGTGTGTGTGTGTGTGTCTGTGTGTGTCTGTGTGTGTCTGTGTGTGTCTGTGTGTCTCTGTGTGTGTGTCTGTGTCTGTGTGTGTGTCTCAGTGTCACAGCCAGGTGCTGAACCCAGACAACTTCTTTAAACCCTGATGTGTTCCCCCTGCAGGAAATTGATCCACCGTTGCCATGGTTACCAGGAGCGGACAGGGGTCCCGGTGTGTCTGGTGTGAAGCTGTACAGATCAACTGCAGTATGTTTAAGCAGCAGCAGCGCCCCCTGCTGTGAGAAGACAGCCACTGCACACAGTAACCACACCGTGTCTGTGCTGCCACCATGTGGCTAAAGACAGACACGCATCCCTGCTGTCACATGATCAGTCTGTGTGCTCTGATTGGTCCTCTACACAAACAGACTGAGCAGCCACAGTGTGTGTGTGTGTGTGTGTGTGCACACAGCGTCACTCACCTGCTGCTGCTGTGGAGCGACGGCGCCGAGCACGCCTTCCGGAAGCCATCTTTGTGGGAGCGACGCCAGCTCTCTTTGTCCAACCTGGAGGGCCGCGGCGGGGTGGAGTCATCTCTGGAGCCTTCTTGAGGCCCCGCCCCCGAGGCACTGAGGGTGATTTCAGAGCGGGACATTTCTGAGGGGGCTGCTGGGTCGGGCCGGGCCAGCGGGGCGAAGCTCAGCTCGATGATCTGCTTGGCGCTCTCACAGATCTGACTCTGCACACACACACACACACACACACACACACACACACACACACACACAGACACACAGACACACAGACACACAGACACACACACACACACACACACACACACACACACACACACACACACACAGACACACAGACACACACACACACACACACACACAGACACACAGACACACACACACACACACACA
>JAVQJX010044223.1:0-10248 GCA_036025115.1 Ambassis agassizii
GGGAGCCAATGCTAAAATAACCAAAACCAGTGACAAACTAAGTGACTGGACAGCTGATTGTTGTACAGAGCATCCATATTTACTTAAATTGCTAGTAGAGCTATAGAGTACATTGTCAAGCAAAGCAAAGGTTACAGAGATTTGTTGCTTTGTTTTGTTGTATTACAGAAAAAAATGCATATTCCTACTAAAACGTGATCCTATGTGCAACATCCAGCTGTAGTCAGGATGGATTGTGTATAAAAAGTTCATATGGAACCGAAATATTCTTCTCCTACCGGAAGCAGAGTTCCTCTGAAAAGCAGGAGATGCTTTGAGTCAGGCTCAGTAATGAATAATGCATCCACGCAGCGAGCTCTCCCGCTCCCTGTCAGATCACAGGCAGGATGGGCTAATATGGGACAGCACCTCCAGCGTAAGCTGGGGAATGTGGAGTAGTGAACATCAAAGCCCACATCAGCACAGACATTCCCTCTTTGTGGAGTCTCAGCTCACTTCAAGTCCTGTTAGGAGACGGTGCCGCACCAGAAAAGGAGGCTATGATAAAAGCCAGCTATGGTTAATTTACTGAAAGTGATTCGTTAATGTGTGGCTCACAAAGGCTGAACCTGAACGCTGAGAAAAAAGCCTAAACGCTCACTTGGATTTGTACTATACACTGAAGTCTCCTTGGGAAGATAAGGAGGGCACGCATGTGTGAGTGTGTGTTTTCTGGGTCAAGGAGAGTTCTGAAAAAGGAAAATGTTTTTTAGAGCAATGCAGTAAGTGAACACATGCACACGGCTGTGCAGTGGACGAAGCGCCCGAGGTGCTGGTCATCAGCCATCCATCTTCTGCTGTGTGGAGGATGAAAGAGATGGCTGCTCTCACTCCACAGACCCCACACACCAGCAACAACAAACAACTCCTCTGTGGAAAAAGACATTTTTGACAAATAGCTGCACCGCCTCACAGTCGGTTTGTTTGAAGATAAGTGACGTCATAAAATGTGTCCCATTTTAAATGATTCATAAATGTGCGATCTCAGATTTGTGTTCTAAATGAGTACAGTATGTGTTGACGTCAGAGCTGTAGGTTTTTGGCACTCAGAGTGTTGGACTGGGGGGAGTGTGATGCTGAGAAGCAGATGGTCAGGTACTGTTGATGCTCTCACACTGGACACTCATGGTCGGTTCATTCTTGAAGTGGCAGCCAAGCCAAACGTGCTGCTGGCTTTTATTTTTGTCCTCTGGATGAACTACAGATTATTTTGCCCTAGATATTTTTGTCTTTTTTTTATTGCTTTTACAACATAATATCTTAAGGCAGGAATCTACGCTTGCAGCTCTTTCCCCAATATATATAATAAGATTGAACTGGGCCATAAATACAAATTATGACCAGTGTGAACGCCAAAATTTACACTAAAGACTCAGTGTGTGTGTGTGTGTGTGTGTGTGTGTGTGTGTTGGGTGGGAGCTGCAGGGCAGATTGTGCTGCTATAGCACTAATCTGTGAATCTCACTGGACTTGTGATTGTGTCTGTGCACTTTTTTTCCCCTCCTTTCGGCAAGTACAGTGAGCACTCCACACCCCTCAGCAGGGAGGCTGATGGGGAAACAAAGGGGAGGTGTTTTTATGTGTGTGTCTGCATGTAGATTCAAACACAACAGCCCACAGTCTGCAGTGGATGTTATTATTTTTTTTCTCCCACCTGTTTCTGTCTGTTGTTGTGTCTGTCTGTGGTCTCATTTTTCACTGCAGTATAAAGTCCTGTATGTTTATGATAACGGCACAATTGTGGTTAGAAAGAGAGAGAATTCTTTGTCTATTGTGCAGTATAAAACATGCAAAAAAAAAAAAAGATTTGAATGATTCAAAATAAACTGGAACATTTCTCCATGCTATAGATATTTATAGCCACAACACGTTTTGGAATAAACTGTAGGGAAAAATGCAAATCATGTAAATTTTTGCAGAATTTTTGCTATGTGACTGTTGGTCATAAATGAGCCGTTCATATCTTCGTCAGTGAGGACTGCAGATTTTTTTGTTTTTTACAGAATATTTTTAATGCAAAACCTTTTATTTTCCTGAAGATATTCATTGAACGACCTTGTGGATAAGGTCGGTGGTTATATTTTATAAAGTGATTGCTTTGTGTTCCTCCCTGCAGTGACGGCTGGGCAGACCGAGTGGAGGTGGTGGAGGGGTACGAACAGGAGGCTGTGGGCGGCATCACTGTGAAGCTGCAGTCTGAAGAGGTCTCCTCCTTCGACGACTATTTCCTGAAGCTCAGGCTCAGCACCAACACCCGCAACCCGTGGTTCCCCGAGTTCTGGCAGTACCGCTTTCAGTGCCGGCTCCCCGGACACCCGCAGGAGAACCTGAATTATGCAAGGAACTGCTCAGGTAGCTTTAACAGCTCGTCAAGTGAGAATGATGTTTCCTGCAGTTTATTACACGGCAGCATGCACATCAGCTCGTCTCTTTGACTTGTTCTGATGTAGGACGATGCTAAAAGGCCCCACAAACTGGAACACACTCTTTAATTATGAATTAGACTGCCAGGGGGGTCAATCCAGTAACACATATTTCTTTCATATTGTTCATTTCTGTGACACTTGGCTTCACAGAGGATGATGATCTAGGTAAATTAAACCTAAACTTAATTCAATGAATTCTTATTTATTTATATTTTGAAACAATGCTCAACAAGCATGTTTCCACGACATACTTTCTTTGCTCACACATATTACTTTATTTCCAATTATGTATATTTACGTTGTCAAACTCTCTCTTGGATCCATTATTTTGAAAACAAATAAATTGATAAACGTAAATATAAAATGATGCATGCACACACAAAAAAATCTTTATTTCCCTTTTCAGTTGATCAAAATACTTCATTGCACCCTTTTAAATTTCAAAGAAATTCTTTTTTTTGTGAAATATTATTCATTTTTTTTATTGAAGCATCACATTTTAATAGCATTTGTTAGAGTATTTCTTTTGTCTATTAAGTGGAGATAGAATTATTGTTTGCTATCGTGTCATTTTATTATATTATTTATATTTTAATTTATTTATTTTGGTGTAGAACTCCAAGACGGTGAGTGAATCCCTCTGAATGGAACCATAACGCTCCTCACTTTGGATATATATACATAGAGGTTGACTGATATTAAGGTTTTTTTTTATTAGTTTTATTTATTTAATCTCAGTTGACCTCTAATATATGAAGCTATTGGGATGTTTTTGTCACACACTGCAGTGAGAGCCCAACAATTGGGTGTTATCTGCTCTCACTTTCTTCTCTGCCGCTCTCTCCAGCCTTTACACAGTCCTATAAAACAGCCCAATAACATTTGAGTGAGATGGTAACTGGCTGATCCGGCTTAAGTTGCATGCAGCCACGGAAGTAGTAATTAGTATTCTTTTTGGCTATAACGTTTAAATTCATGTAACACACACGGAGAAGGTTCAGTTGTCATGCAGTCGACTAATCCTGACGTGCAGCAGTAGGTCCTCTGCTTGCATGCTGACTTCATGACATCATTGCATCATGACTGAAGCTCACACAGCTCAGTGAGTGAGTGCGGCGAGCGTCAAAGCCAAGGAGCTCTTAAACTAGGTCATCACCAGCAGCTCCCATCGGACGCTCACCCAGCTGCCACCCAACTCAATTCACTGTTTGTGTGTTTGTTTGCACAGGCAGCGAGTTTCCAGCAGTGCTTTTGTAACAACCATTATTACCTGATGTAACTCAAGTGGCAACAACAACAACACAGCGAGGGATGATGCTCACAAAGCAGTGATACAATGACATCCTGAATCCAGATTTACAGACTATTGAATACCAGACTCAAAATTTATAACTAGTGAATACTTACTCTGGTTAGCAAAGCAAAAAGCAAATTGATTACAGGCTTTAAAATGAATTTATCAAAATTAATTGACATATTTGTATTGAAAAAATATGAGTATATTATTACAAACTTACCCAGTTATAATAATAATGTAACATGTAGAACAGCAAAACAGTAGCAGACCCAGTGCTGCATGTTACCTCTTATGCTAAGTTTAGCTAGCGTTAGCAACAGCTAACTGCTATCCGTTTGTTTTGGATTGATCATGTCAAGAAATCTAGTGTGGAGTGGGCATGGCGAAGCGACGCACAGGGGCCGAAGGTAATGACGTAACGGAAGTAGCCGTTACCGTGGTGATGCGCCATCTTGGATATAATATGCTGAACACAGATGTGTTCTGTTCTCAGCATTATTGTGTTTATTTACTCTATAATCAATTAACTGAAAACAATGTGTTAATTAGACATCACTTATTATAATAAATTATATATTGTGTGTAATTCCTCTCACTGCCAAAAGGGGGAAACAAAATACCGCAGAGTACCTTTAACTTAAGCTTAAGGGTTAAGGGAGCTAACTAATGTTTTTGTATTCATAATGCTACACTAAATTAGCACAAAAGATAATCAACAGATAACAAGGAGGAATTTTCAGTCCTACATAATAAATGATTATAATAATTTCAACTATTTATGTGAAATCAGAGCTGTTGTCTGTATTCTGGCAAAGCATTTGTATATTTTTGCCAGAAAACAAAACAACTGAAACAAATGCTGCTTCTAGTTTGCATTACATGGAACTGATAGGGTGTTTTCTGTTTCTGGTTTCTGCTTCAGGAGACAGAATCTCAGTGGTGCTGTTTTTTCAGACTTTGAGACCAACTCTAATTGAATCCTTGTTGCAGAAATGCCATGGTAACGGGACCTCTTTGAAGCCATTTTCTGAGGCTCCCAGTTTCTTTTAAAGCCGTCTCCCACAGAGGCAAAGATCCATGTAGCTCTGACTGCCTGAACTATGAGAATATAATAATTATAAGAATACATCTGTGAGCACCCTATCACTCCTTTGTAATATGTTACATCATGCTAGATGCACCTGTTCAGTACAACTGAAATTACATAGAACATGCTACTGCTTGCAGCAATGAAGCCCCACCTGTAAGACTCTTTTATTTTCAGTCCTGTAGATTAGGATCCTGATTGTTGTGTCATGTGTGGGCAGGTTATGAAAGTCTGGAAGACAACTATGTTCAAGACAGCAAGATGGGTTTTGTCATCAATGCCATCTACGCGATGGCCCACGGGCTGCATGACATGCACACCCACCTCTGCCCGGGCCACGTGGGGCTCTGTGATAACATGAAGCCTATTGATGGAAGCCACTTATTGGAGTTCCTTCTTAAAACGACCTTCGCAGGTGTGTCCGGGGAGGACATATGGTTCGATGAAAACGGCGACTCACCTGGAAGGTAAACACACTTTGATGTGACTTTCACTTTCGAGCGTACATACTGAGTCTTTCTGTTCATCCTAAGGTATGAGATCATGAACTTCCAGCATGTGGAGCCGGGGGTTTATGACTACATTAACATCGGCTCGTGGCACGAGGGCCTTCTGAGCCTCGATGATGAGATGATCCAGATGAACCGCAGCGACATGGTCCGCTCTGTCTGCAGTGAGCCCTGCTCCAAAGGAGAGATCAAGGTCAAAAATGCTTCTGACACATTTGTCTTCTGTGCACTAAAATCACTCTGTTAACAGTTTTTGTGTGTGTTTTACCTTCCAGGTGATTAGAAAGGGCGAGGTGAGCTGCTGCTGGATCTGCACAGCCTGCAAAGACAACGAGTACGTCCAGGATGAGTTCACATGCAAGGCCTGTGAGCTGGGCTGGTGGCCTGACGAAGAGCTGGCAGGTATGAAGCTGACAAAGGACTTAACTGGGTTTTGTCCTTTGAATGACACCAGAGATCAGCTGCAAACGGGTAG
This sequence comes from Ambassis agassizii, assembly GCA_036025115.1. Taxonomy (NCBI): domain Eukaryota; kingdom Metazoa; phylum Chordata; class Actinopteri; family Ambassidae; genus Ambassis; species Ambassis agassizii. Next base: position 5,834 of record JAVQJX010044223.1, read on the forward strand.
CTTAGCATATGACCAATGGCATTTTTTCCTAATATCTTACCCTGTTTTTTAATGCCAACTCCTGCCGCAATTAAAAACTAAACTTAACAGTAGGTGAAAGCAATACTCCTGGTGGTGTCAGGGGGACTTGAACCCTGGACACCTGGATAAACATAACCGCGTGTTTTGATTTTCAATCAATAAAATCCCTTTTTTCTGGATCAAATTAGTATCTTCAAGATGTGCCAGTCAACTGTTTTCCATCCTCATGCTAAGCTAAGCTAAACAGCTGCTGGCTGTATCACAGAGAGATGTATCATCTTTTTATTCTCTCAGCTATAAGTTAAAGTATTCCTTCAAAATGTCTGCTTTAAATCACCAAAACAACAGTTTGTCAGCAGTTTTTCTCCCTGATAAATGCCTCATTTTATTAAAAAAGAATATTCTGATGCATTCAGGCTGCTTCGGCGGCCACAGGCTGCGTTTCTGTTTCATGATTGATCTTTCCAGAGATGAGAAGAGATAAGTCTTCTGGCTTATTAGAGGCTGTGTAAAGGAGGAGGAAAAAAGCAAAAAGTTAAGTTCCTTCGAGCTTCCCCTCTTCCTCCTCTTCCTCCTCTTCCTCCTCTTCCTCTCTCTCCTTACCTGCACCATCCACAGTTTGTCCTGCTAAGATTTTTTGCAGCACTTTTTCATAAACCTGTTCCGTCCTATTTTCATTGCTTTCCCATGACACCTGAGAGCGATTCATCATCTTCACCATTTTATCCGACAGCAGCCCTACTTCACTCACCACTCTTCTGGCCCACTTTCAAAGGCCTTCTACGCTGTTCAAAGACAGGACAGTTTCCTAATAGGATCATCGTGCCTGCTTAGAGTCCCTTGTTTTATTTATTTATTTATTTTCCCATCAGCTGCTGTTTTTGCAGATTCAGTTTTAATGTAAGGCAGCATTAAAAATATTCTTATGCACTTTTTTCAATCCTTAACTAAAGATGTTTTTTTCTACACACAGCAGTAAGATGATCCTGTTTAGATTTATGAAAAAAAAAACTACAGTTATTTACTTCGTCCTGCAGCCCTGGCAGCACCTCCTCTTCCTCTGGCTGCAGCCCAGCCTGGCCATGGCTGAGGAGAAAAGGGTTTATTTATAGTTGAGCTAAAAACCTACTTTGAGACTTACTGTATTTTCTCTAGCTACAATACATTTGATTAATTTTTAACGTGACCATAAAAAAAAAACAATCTTTTGTTGAGTTTTTTTCTCGCAGTGATCAGGAAAATTTAAAAATGCGTCCTCTTTTTTTCAGTCTGTGAGCCGATCCCTCTGCGCTACCTGGAGTGGAGCAATCCCGAGTCCATCATCCAGGTGGTCTTCTCCTGCCTGGGCATCCTGGTCACCTCTTTTGTCACCTTCATCTTTGTCCTGTATCGTGACACACCTGTGGTTAAATCCTCCAGTCGGGAGCTCTGCTACATCATCCTCGCTGGGATCTTTCTGGGCTACTTGTGTCCCTTCACCCTCATAGCCCGACCCACTGTGGCCTCCTGCTACCTCCAGAGACTCCTTGTTGGACTCTCAGCTGCTATGTGCTATTCAGCCCTGGTGACTAAAACCAATCGCATCGCCCGCATCCTGGCAGGAAGCAAGAAGAAGATTTGCACCAGGAAGCCGAGATTCATGAGCGCCTGGGCTCAGGTGGTCATCGCCTTCATCCTGATCAGTGTCCAGCTCACTTTGGAGGTTACCCTCATCATCATGGAGCCTCCCGAACCCATCAAATCCTACCCCAGCATCAGAGAAGTCTTCTTGATCTGCAACACCAGCAACCTTGGTGTCGTGGCTCCGCTGGGCTACAACGGCTTACTCATCATGAGCTGCACCTACTATGCCTTCAAGACCCGTAACGTTCCCGCAAATTTCAACGAAGCCAAATACATCGCCTTCACCATGTACACCACCTGTATCATCTGGCTGGCGTTTGTGCCCATCTACTTTGGCAGCAACTACAAGATAATCACCATGTCCTTCTCTGTGAGCCTCAGTGTGACTGTGGCTTTGGGGTGCATGTTCACACCAAAGATGTACATCATCATCGCCAAACCGGAGCGGAACGTGCGCAGCGCCTTCACCACCTCTGACGCCGTGCGCATGCATGTCGGCGACGGCAAAATTGCCTGTCGGAGCAACAGCCTTCTCAACATGTTCAAGAGGAAGAAGAACGCTGGAAACGGCAGGTGGGTTCATTAATTGAGTCTGTGAGTCCTGCTCCCGAGGCACCTCAGGGATGCTGGTTTTACTCTCAAAGGGGACCGGATGTCTTGCTGTACTTACTTTCATACAAGCTCCTGTTGTAAAGTGCGACAGATGTAGGTCAGGACTCAATTCGCACAGCCATTTTCACCTCTGATCTGTCAGTGAAATTAAAACAAGCATCTCTGTGTGCCAAGGGATGGCAAGAGAGACAGAATACAGGGTTTCTTCAGGGGTCAAAGTGAAACTTACTGCAAGACAAAGAAGACCTCATGGGGTGGTTGATAAGTTTTTGGCCTGAGATGAGTTACATTTGCGATATTTCCTCCTTAAAGCTCTAAACACTCAGTGTGCTGCTGCATTCAAACATGGCAGAGAGAGCCTGGAAGATGACCACTAACATGATCACCATGATCAACCATTCACTAAATCAAACCTCTTCAGAGTGCAAAACGTTAAAGACTGCAGTTCACCTCACAGCCTCTAGGGGGCTGGCTCCAAAAGTCAGTCAATCCCCATAGACTCTTACGTTCCAGCAGCCCTCTTATGTGACAGCTGTGCTTCCTTCTTATATATGAGAAGTATAAATGATGGATAATGATGGGCCTGACTAGCTTGAGTCTCATCACATCGTGAGCTTCCTGCTCCCATGACCACCTCTTTGCCTGTATTTGGAGTTTTGGTGGACTATGATGCTGCCACCATGGCAACGAATGGAGTCTGACAGGTCACATCACAAAAGTCCATACACTGTCTATGAGTACAGAGATTCTCAGAGATTTGTACAGCACTTCAAGCCATGAAAGAGACTTTGGTCTTATGAAGTGAAATCATGGCCTTCTAGAACAGGAAGTCCTACTGTTGACCTGCGGTGGCCATTTTGAAAGTTTTTGAAATTCAAGGAATGGATTCATAACTGCTGGTCAGAGCAAACAGCATCATGTGTTTATAACTCCCTCAACCTGTGGCCAAACACTTATCAAACACCCCTTATAACACAATTGAAATCCCTTCTTTGTGGAATCAGTTCTGTCTAAAACCTGCAGATACAGGTTCAGAATTTTTTTCTATAATAAACTTACATGAACCAGAAATGCTGTTTTTGTCTCCACCTTTCTGGTTTCCTGTGAAGTAACAGCCATCTTTATTTTGTTCATAGTTCTAATGGAAAGTCTGTGTCATGGTCTGAACCAGGTGCAAGACATCCTCCAAAAGGGGATCACATGTGGCACAGACTGTCAGTGCATGTGAAGAGACAGGAAGCAGGTTCCAATCAGATGGCTGTCATCAAACCCTTAACTAATACCTTCCAAAACACAGCCCTGGAGTTCTCAGACCTCAGCACTAAGACTTTGTACAATGTGGCTGAGGAGGACGAGACTGAACCTGTCAGATACAACTCCCCCACCACTCCCCCCATGATGGCTCACGGGCAAATACCCGTCTGTGGGCTAATAAAAGACATAAGCGAGGAGGTGCAGCTTTATTCCCCTGAGCCTCAGCAGCAAAGTAGCGCCATTCCCCAACGTCATGTCATCATGGACCACCTGCAGGAGGAGGTGGTGGTGGTGAGCAAGTTCACCAACGACATGCCCGAGTTCAGCAAAATGAGTATTATGCCTGAGTCTGTGAGCGGTGGCATGCCAGTGTACCACCAGGCTCACCTCATCCAGCAGGAACCGGTCCTGCCTATGCACCTGGACCCGTTCGACGAGGAGCCGGCCTCCCCTTTAGAGGAGGATGAAGACATGGAGAACGAGCAGTTTGGCCTTCTCCAAGGCTACATGTACAACAACGCCCAGATTCACGATGAGGACTTGGTTGAGATCAAATTAGCGCCGGAGGACTCTCTGGCTCTGATGCCGCCGTCCCCGTTCCGTGATTGCTCCGGTCCTCCTGTGAGCCCCTTCCCCAACTCGCCGGTGTCCGAGTCGATTCTGTGCTCGCCTCCAAACGTGACGTACGCCTCTGTCATCCTCAGAGACTACAAGCAGAGCTCCTCCACCCTGTGAGGGCTCTTCCTATAGCTGTGCTATATTTATAATGACTTGTGCTGTGTATGATTATCAATAAGAAAACAATCATTCTGTGGTCTTATCATATAAACTTCATAGCTTTTACATGATAAGAGTGAGCGCTGCTTTTTAAAAAAAAGACAAACATACTGTACATTTCGAACAGC
>JAVQJX010044261.1:0-10704 GCA_036025115.1 Ambassis agassizii
CCTTACCGGCTATCTGCTCTTCTGTCAGTTGATCAGCCTGGAAGTTCAAAATAGATAGATTTAGTTTATAAATGTTAGAAATTCCTTCATCTTTATCAAGTAAGAGGTCACATGATCACATATAGGTAACGTGTCATTATGTTGTGCTGAAGCACACACGTCTCCAAAATGCTCACAGCAATTAATAGATCAAAATACATTTTTGCATTATTAGAAGCTCTACCTGAACCATTCAGTTTGCTTTCTGTATTAGTGTACAACCTTTATGTCATCAAAGTGGATATCTGTGAGGTCTGCCACTAGTTTCGCTGCTTTTGGTTCTGTTTTTTTTGCCTCTCCAACACCTCGCCCTCTTCCTCTTCCATCCAGCCTCAACCCTCCACCTCCTCTACGTTGCTTCAAATCCACACCTCGTCCTCCGGCACCTCCCCCACTTGTGCCTGCCTTTATGGTGATCCCATCCACTGCCCCCCGAACCATCACCAAACCTTCAGCCAGGCATTCAGTCCGTTTGCTGTTCTGGACGCCCTGTTTTTTAACGTCAGCTAGCTCAGCTTTGGTTCTCTGCAGGCAGTTCCTCAGGTCCTGCATCTCTCTGACTAGGCTGTCCATGCGGCTGGATGACGTGTCCATCAACATCTGTAGGAAGGCCCTGTAGTTCCTTTCCTGCTGCTGAATGAGCTCCTTGTAGTAGTGCTGCTGTTCATCCAAGAGGTCATAAACAGTGGACAAGCTCACCAGCTCATCTTCTGGTGAGTACATACTAACCTTCCTAGGCAGCATAAGATGATAATGATGACAACAAGGGCAAAAATCGTGTCTTACAGGGGGAAGAGTGGTTGGCTGAAAAAAGTAATGGTTAGACATCTGTTAGACACTCCAGAAGGTTGTAAAACCAAAATTTTTTGCCATCTTTCTGTGCGAGTCTTGAGTGGATGCAAAAAGTTTATAGTCCTTCAAACAGATGAAAGGGGATGATAATTGGATAACTGCAGGACTTGTCTTTCAATCCTTCCACAGCAGACAGATGGAGAGATGACAGAATTTTTCACAAACCCTCTGGAGTAGCAAGGGTCAGTAAATTGGCACCGGTCTGACAGGCGGCAACTCTTTCTTTTTTCAAGCTGGATGCGAAGTTGATGGAATAGCTGGTCCTTCTGTCGACGTTTTCCTGGTTACTCGTCCACCTGCCTGTCTCTCAATAAACCTGTCTGCCTAACTGGCCATCTCTCTTTCCATCCTTGCAGCACTGTGAGTATACGTGACCAGAAGTCGTACCTTCCTGGCTGCATCTGACTCCAAGTGGGTGACACCTTGGACAACCCTGCTCCCTATGGCTCCATGTTGGTGTGTGTGCGAGAGCCTAGACATGACAGTGACGGCTTATCTGTCTTTCCATCTTTCCAATGGAACTACAATAAAGATAAATGCACTGGCAAAGTCTCCACCTCCTGCAGTTCAATAGATAAAGAGCCTTCAACAGTTAGACAATGAAAAATACGTGTGAGCAGCAGGAGGCCTGGCCAGGAGGTCACTCAAATGTGTCAGGAAAAAGAATTTAAGGTGTGTGAGAGTAACCGTGTCCAAACCAGGGGAGGTCAAATGAGTTTTGAGTGCATCTACTTGTACATGTGAACCTGTGGCTCATCATCTCACTGCTACAGTTCCAACTCCTAGGGAGGATCAGTTGGCTGGACAACTAACCTCCTAGACAGCATCATGGGTCACAGTGCTGAGCCCTTGTCCATATAGTCACAACTATTGTTGTGACACTGTGACACACTGGTCGATGAACAAAGTTTGATCAAAATAAAATCATCTTATCACAACACTAGTTTATATAAGGGTGCAGAAAATTTGTGACAAGATGTTAAAAAGTTAAATGCCTTTGAGATTACATAACATCTAATCCTTGTCACTTTTTTATTAATGTTCTCACTGTCCTGTCCACAATGCATTAGAACCTCTGCTGCCGTCATTTGGAGATTGTTTGGGTTTGCAAGAGTTCCTGGGAGAATCACAGCCCTTTCACAATACACACCATCTTATTTGTTGATCTGTCAAGATCATTTCATGGGTCTTGTCAATGGACTCCGGCATGCAAACGCGTCATGTTCCAAGCTCTCACTCCCTCAACAGACTGAAAGAAGGGGAAACCTCCCTAGTTTTACCTCCATGTCCACATGAAGCACTTAAGACAGATGTGGCGGATGCCTAATCAGTGCTGATTTGCAATACACTTGCAGTACCCAAACCAGAAACCCCCCCCCCTTTTTTTTTTTTAAACTTTTTTAACCGTTCCATATACAAAGCTTAAAAGCTGCGCGTGCACGTAACGTCTGTTACAGTATGTATCATCTTCTCTAAGAGCACACATGTATTAATCACATAGGTAGGACAACCACCATTTAAAATATGACTTCTAACAATGTCTAATATCTAATAATAGATAAGTGTATATATACGGGTATAAAACCATATCCTGCGAGCCACTTCAGACTAAGGAGACTGTTATCAGATTTTGTAACGACAGTACCCATAAAAATTTATGACCTAAATAAAAATGAGAGGGCGATCGGTTTGACGGTTACTAGCTAAAACCGGTGACCAGATGTGCCAATAGCCGTCAGCACCCCACCAGTATCTCAACCTGAGATCTTATTTGCGACTAAATAAAAAACTTTCGCAAATATTCAGCATTGACTATTGTTTTCCAGCACTCTTGAAGCAAACTTTTCAGGCAAAAAATGGATGGTAAACTGACCGGAAAAAAAAATCAGTCACCAAGGGGTATAGCAGTAGCTAAGATGCTAATATTGTCACAGAGCCGAACCGCCACAACTCAGTACAATGGCCACCTGTAACAAGCACCGCACTTCTGACTGAGGCAACATCAACTATTGCTATAATTTCACTGGCGGGTACTAAGCCCGGATGATAAGAGTCTCATTCACAGAGACTGGATCTAGCCGCCGCCGCCGCGTTAACTAGTTAACGTCGGCTTGCTAACCAGACAAACCCATTCTGCTCGCGCGCTCTGCAGCGGAGTCTTCAAAATACTTCAACAAAACGGCTCCATTTGAACTTAGTGGCCGCGGGACGCTATCCTCGCAGCTAAATGCAAAACACACCAAACACTGTTGATTAAATACTCACCATTGCTGTTTCAGTTGAAGCGGTTGGTGTGCTAGTGCTACAACGGAGAGAGGAAATGGACGGCAGCCACTGAACAAGCCTGGCTGGCTGGAGGCGGGCAAGTGAGACGGACCACCTTTCGCTGTATTCCTCCGCACTCGGCTCAGCGATGAAACGTTTTCATTCCCAATCTGTCCCTATTGCGGCGGACTATTTTCTGTTTAGGAGTTTTCATGCTGGCGCATGGATACATTTTAAGCGGCGGCTGACAAGTACCGGGGACGTTGGGGTTTTGCTTTTGAGAGGTGGATTCTGATTGGACAAGACAGACCCGCAATATTCTGTATGCTGTATGGAGGCCGCTGATTGGATTGGGTAGATCTGCAATGCGCCAAACCACAGCGCGGCAACAGGGGGAGCATTTTCCCCGTTGCTGTCTGCAACATGTCCTGTTGATAGTTGTCGGTATAAGGATGGCAGGTGAAAACTTGCCGGTAGTTTTCAGGTGTGTCACTTAATAGAATGTATATCATAGGTTTTGCTGATACATGGCCGTCCTTTGGTAAATATAATCCTTAATTTCTGCCGAGCAAAATTTTTCTTGGGGACAAACTTTTGGTGCTAGACGGATGACATTCAGTGATACACTGAATGACTTATATACATATACTATATGTAAATACGGCATCATCAGCCCAGGACATGATAAACAGACTGAAGAATATATCTTTTTTTTTAGTTTTAGAATTTCTTTGGCCGTCTCCCTGGATTTAAGGCCATATGTATTAGCAGACTTCCACCTACCAGCATATAAACAAATCATTTTTATTGACAATATTAGGTATTAAAATACAATTCTAGTTGTTTATCATGGTAATTAAAGCATTTGGGGTTTTTGTATGCATTTGTATGTAAAGGACTGCAACTTTTCAGTACAAATATGCGTCTTATGTCTGATATCCAGTAGTTCAACATGTAGATTGGTGAGCAGCTATCGAAGTGAACTCGGGTTCTTCAATGAGATGTGTCTGTTCAGTCTTCCAATAGTATATCCAGTTCTTCTAATGGAAGTCTCAGTCGGATCTCCTTCTCCATCATCAGATCAACAAACTCCTGGAGATGGTCAGGAAAGAGCTGCACTGCATCCATATACAAACCCTGATTGGACACATAACATTCACATAGAAGTAGAAAATGTCAGTGTTATTTAGGCAGATGTCAGAAAATATCACTTTAATATCTGTGACTCTCACCTTCACCCAGGGCACACTCTGTAAGGCCTTGTAGAAGATCCCTCTGGCCTTATCCCCTTTTCCTTCTGACACCTACAATTTCACATTATATGCAGAAGGCACATGTGCAAGACTGTCAATATTTGTGTATTCAAATGTGGCGATTAGTAAGTATGTAGAAGCTGCAGTAGCTGTTTGTGAACACCTATACTGTATGAAACCTATATAAACAAAGATGACATTCAACAAAACGAGGAAACTTAAAGGCACAGCAGGCTTTTCCCACCATGAAATAATACTTGGGTCAAAGTTATTTTTTTTTAATGTAAATAGGACTTGTTTTCTTGTCTTCTTCTAGCATCAGTGGTCAAGAGTAAGAAGTGTGTGTAAGATGTTCACCGTCTCACCAGGAAGTGGATGTACATTCTCCAAAGTAAAGGGCAGTGAGCGCCCATCTCTGTTGCTATGGCACTTTCAAACAGTCCGCGGATACGGTTGCTGAGGCCATTCTCCGGCAGGATGGGCAAAGCATCATTATGGCAACAAGACCTATAATGAACATAAAATTACAGATGCAATATTGTGACTTAAATTTATTGCATAGCCATCTTCTCAATATTATTGGATATTTCTTGGGCAAAGAAATCTATGATCATGATATATCTTTTTTGTTTTTGATAAATACATTAATATCATTCATGGTCGTACCTCTGGGCAGCATCCACCAGCTGCTTCCTTTGTTGTTCAGCAACAATGGCAAAGAGGCGTGGTACCACACTGCTGTTGTTCCTGGTTACAGAGTGAAAAAAACGACGTGCCCGGCCAGCACTATGGTAACGGTTTTCCACCTGAAACACGTCACATCATTGAGGTCATCATACTCTATCCAAATAAACTATCTGGTTTAGTTTGTTTAAATAGCATTGACAAGTTTTAGTGTTTATGAGTAGACTATGGCTTACCTGTATATATATGCTCCAGAGAGGAGGGCTATTGGGGCAGGCTGAGAGGGCAGAGGTCAGACTTTGTCTCAGTGTTACTAGTGGAAGCAGACCGATGCTGCTGTGGTACCTTAGCAACACTGCCTGCTGCACTGCTATTGCCTCACACTCAGAAGCTAGCATGTTGATATGGTGTGTTTTGGTATGGCTGGACTGGCTTACTTCATTTCTGATTTTGTCATCACTGCCAGACCGTTTTTCAGGTGTTAGTGAGTGGTGCAGTTCCTCCATCTTCTCTCTGGCCTGGCTATAGACGGCACTTGCTGCCTGAATGCTCACTGTGAGATACTGGAACAGAGCATAGCAGCCAACCAGACCTGTCAACTTCAACTTCTCTCCAGGTAGGTCTTCTTGGCCTGGTGGTGAAAGGATAAAAAAAAAAGATGAGTTTACTAAACAAGATATCAACTAGTTTTCACCTAAATGTACCCACAGATAAAACCAAGAAAAATCCACCTTTTTGGTTGGTCTGAAGATTGTGAAAGGTTTGGTCCAGCGCTGACAAGCTGGCAGTCAGAGCTTGTTCGTAGGATTTCCTGGCTTTAAGGATGGAAACTGGTGTAATAGACTGGGAAGATGAAGAGGAGGCAGACGAGGTTCCTTCTGCCAGCCTGGTCAGTATACAAACAGCCTGGGATGCAGTTATATCAGGTAGTTGCCCTCCTGGCTCATTCTCCACTTCCAGTTGGGACCACAAGAGACACAGCTCACATAGAGTGGGACTGCTCAGTCCTTTGGCTCCTCCCATCGCTGTGGCTGTGGAGAAGATTTTGCGGGCCTCATCCAGATTACCAAGTATCCACTCCAGATGAGCATACTCCCGCCACAACACCAATGATGAGCGGTTTTCTGCCTCTTTGAGCAGCCGCTTGGCAATCCTCTTGCTACTTTTTCCCTGAGTGCGAAGTCGCTTTTTATTGCCACTGTGCAGGCAGCGCAAGACCTAACACATAAACACACAAAGCCAAATAAATAGGTGGCTAAGGTTTCCTCCAATAACACTGTAACTTATACCAACTCCTACCTTGACCTTCTCATATTGGATCCAGCTGAGAGACAAAAAGCCTTGGTGGTGAGGAGGGAGGACAGGCTGGACCCGACTGAACATGTTGGTAACAAACTTCTCACCCTGCTTCCCAAGTCCCACCCACTTCCTTGTTCCCTGGAGAGTGGTCATGTGCCCCACAGAGTTAACTCCAGGATCAGGCAGGTCGTAGGAGGTCAGAAGAGGCCTTTGCCTATTACCTATGATATGGCATGAAACTTGTCATTGCTTTCAATCTGTTAATTATATACTTCTAGTTGGTTACAACAATTTTTACCTTGAGTAAGCAGAGAAAGGTTCTCCAGAAACAGACCAGGCTTACAGGGGGCAACAGAAAGCAGAGAGTTTACAGGCAGCCCCAGGAATGACAAGAAATGGAGAATGAGACGGAGCTGGAGCTCTGGTGAAGACAGACAAATCAGGGATGGGCCAATGTCATCAAACAACACCTAAAATGGAAGAGAAAAAAACAGGGCAGTCAAACATAATAGTAACATACTGTGTATTCAATAGCTTAGTTTTAGCACACTTCAACACATACATATTACACCAGTACCTGTCTGTCAGGATCATCACAGTCCTCTTCTGACTGCCCTTTGGCTTTGTCAGGTCTCCAGGGCAACCACTGAGCTGCTTCACGAGATGCCTCCACGTCCAGCCAGACTGTCCACCGAGGCTGGCTCTTATCTTTCACTTCCTCTTCTTCCTCCTCCTCCTCCTCTTCCTCTTCCTCTGTGAAGACCAACATTTACCTTTTTTGCCCAAACAAACGCTTCATACTGCTTCAAGGATATGTATATATACCTGTACTAGGCTGTAGCCACCCTCCTCGTTCTTGTTGTATCATCCAGGCTTTCCATCCTCTGGCCTCCAGCTCCCCAACTCTCGCTTCTCCACTGTCCCAAAATGGCTCGAAGAACTCAACCTGTACACAAGCAGATGTAAAACAAAATGTAGCAAATGTATTAATTATGCAGGTTTTAGTTATGTAGTCTTTTATGTAGATTAACAATAATTAATTTGAGACTACATTACATTTGTCTATCATCTGGAGCTCCTACCTGCTGCTTGGTTGATAGTTCTCGTACGTTGTCAGGTTTATAGAAAGTGAAGTCAATCATGGCCTGAAACAGAGAAATTGCCTTCTCTGAGTGACCAGATTGACGCAGAAAATGACACTGCTGGATGAAGATATCTGCATGTAAAAAAAGAGCACAAGTTCAATATGCAATAAGCTGCATATCTCAAAGTAGATGAATGAAGTATAATTTACCCAACATGTCTTCCTCAATTCCTGGAAGAGCTGGGTGAGAGACCATGCTGCCATCACGCACAGCACTGAGCGTACTTAAACACTTCCCATAGGCAGCATTGACCTTTACCACAGTAAAGTTGCTAAAGTAACTCTGTGTAAAGAGCAGATATTCCCTCCACAAGGGGGCACTGTTTGGGTGGAGGAAAACCTGAAATACAACAGATGAAGGGTGAATCACTAATTAGGAAGTTTGATCAGTTGTCTTTTACCAAACAAACATACCAGTTTCTTCCATTCTTTAGCCAGTGCTGACGGCTCCCAAAGCTCTTGGCAGATCCTGAGCTTTTCCAGCTGCAGAGCAATACAAACAGGGTTGGTGGCTATGGCACGCTCTGCAATGCTTAGCTTCTTCTCCAGGATTGCTTTGTAGGAAGACTTATGGCGCTCGGCCATATCACTGCCTTGTTGATCCTCCTCACCTCCAAACACTGCTGCACTCAACTCATCCTACAGAGGGAGAAGAGGTGATGAAGTTGTATTGCATGATTATTGGATAAATGTTAGCTTACTGAGTCAATTTTGACTTGTACATTCCTCTGATTAATCAAGCAAATCTACCTGAGAATCTTCAGAACTCAAGGAATTCCTTAAAAATAGCAGTGACTTTTATACAGATATATACGGTAATTAGCTTTATAAAGTAGCAGTGTATTTCAGTATGAAAAACAGAGCATCCAAACCTGGTATCGTATGTATTCAATCCATAGTTGTGTGTCTGCTGGCTGTTCTCTGAGCCGTCTGTTAAACTCTTCAGTCCTCCCGGCTAAGGGTGTAACACTGTCCTCTGTCTGTATGTCTGGGTTTTGCTGCTCATGCTGTCCTTTACCTTGTAGCCAGAGGGCTGTGGAGGAGTCATACACTCCAAGTGGATTTACTGATGATGTCTGTGTTCGGTCAGCTGTAGTTAAGACCAGAAGTTAGCCGTCAAAGGTAAAGTTAAAAAAAAAAAGTAAAAGAATAAAGTGTCCTCTTTGGAATGCGATGGTTCAATACCTGTCTCTCTTCCTTTGTTCTCCACACCATCATCATTTAGGGGGAGAAAGGACGAAGAGATGATGGCATCAGGAAGTGTTGATAATACAGGAACAGGAAGCTCAGACCTCAGCAGCCGCCGATTAACTATAGAAAAATATCTATCTGCTCCTTTCTTGCTGTCACCGCCTTTTTGTTTCTTTTTCACATCAGAATTTTCCCAGCTGATACCCTGTCTGCGAGTGTCCATACCCAAAGATGAGGAGCCTTTCCTTTTATAGCTGTGACAGACACAGGTTTCAACATTTTAGTTGCAATTCATGTAATATTTTATGATTTCTTAAGATTCAGGATGGCAGTGTGTGTTTGTCATTTTGAGTGGGATACTGAAATGCCAACACATAAAAAAAAACATAGACAACCTTCACAGACATAAAAAAAACATAGTACAAATATTACCTTGCTATATGTCCTTTGTACAGTGACTTGTAGGTCCAGTTGGCTGGGTCTGACTTGCGGTCTACACAGAACGAATGCGCAGTGGGTGACTGAGGGTCATCTAACCAGGAGAAATGATTCGATATTGGAGCTGCCTGTTGCCTGCAGGAGTGCACACACAAGCATACACTATGAGTATAGTGCTACTTTGTACACAAATAAGAGTGTGAGTATATGTGTTTGTCCGTACCTTTCTGCCTCTTTTTCTTTTTTGAGGTCACTGGGGTAGATGGTTTCAGAGTCCGATCCACTGCTGTTTGAATATTTCCCACTCTTCTTTTTATGCTTTTTCTTCTTTTTTCTCTTCTTTTCACTCTTCTTTTTTTTCTTTCTTGCTGGCATATCTCTCTCATTTTCATTTTCCTCTCCAGGGCTAACTTCTCTATCAGCACTATTGGTTATGGGATTAATACAGAATTAATCAAACTACAAAACTTCACAGGCAAAGTTTAAAGGGTATGATTTTATGAGTTTAGTCCAAACATTGCATTTTCAAGTATCTATACTAAGTAATGGCCATATATAACAGTATGAGTACAAATATCCACTGTTCATTTATACCTTGCCTGCGTCGTGTCATCGCTGGTCCTCTCTAAAAAACGGCCATGAAGAGAAAGGGCATCTCCACTCCGAAAACTTTTATTGTTCAGCCAGTCTAAATCTATAAAGGAAAGTGGACATAAAAGTGTTATAGGCGCTAAGCGGAGACATCTTATTCTGGTAATATAACATACAAGCTGTCGTGTATCTCATTAGTGAAGACAGGAGGAAGAAGCTGAACACTGGAAAGTAAGGCAAAGTACACACAGAGTCTACATACATATATACACACTCAATCAAGGCACTATGTAGACTTCATATGACATTGCGCTAGCTTATATCATTCCATTTTTAACGTCAAGCAGACGTTGGGGTAGATAAAAAGAGCTTATTGGACTGTTTTTCGCTCGTGTATTTTTCCCAGATAGTAGACATGGAATACAAAGGTAAATATTAATCTATATAAAAACCTTTCTACATGAACGACTCGTTACCTTTGGACGAATCTTCAGTTTTGTTACTCGCTACTTCTGCAAAAGCTGGAAACAGCGCCATGGCGCTGTGTGCTGGATATAAACAGTCGCAGAGAGATGACGTCACCTGACAGACGCCAAAGAAAGATCCTTGTTCACAACTAACACACAGCAGAGATGTGATAATATAATAATAATGATTGTACGTATTTTATCAACTTACATTCATACAATTTAATCATGCTTAAATATAAATCATTTGCATTTTAGCCAAAGAAATACAATGGATTTTCTTTTAATACCTATGTATGGTGATACAGCATTTATGAAATACAGTCTTTGGGCCTTTTCTCTTCGAACATTTCACCTGCTGTCAACACTGTGAACACATCAATGAAAACAATATTGAATATTTTCATTACATCTCTACATAGCAACACATTCCATGTCCTGGAGATTGAAAATAAATATTTAGATTTTGTTATTAAAATCT
>JAVQJX010044268.1:0-10455 GCA_036025115.1 Ambassis agassizii
GATCCGTATAACAACTTTGGTTATTACACTATTCTTTACTGGTATTGCTAGGGAACAGCAATTTAAACAGGAAGGCATACTCAGAGCAGCCAACAATGATATTTTATGAACACATAGCATGGTCAAATACTGCTGCACACACAAACAGCTCCTGTCTATTCAGGCAGTGTGTCTGCAGGGTAAGCGCAAACTGTCACAGCTGAAATAAATACCTGACAGAGCAAAAGAGCATCTTAGCTGTCAGCTTTCTTTGTGTTTCTCTGGGTGTATGCCTTGCTTAGGTAACATTTCATAATAATGTCACAATACATAGTTAAAGAATGATGCATGAACTTCATTGAAGTAGTGTCAAAAATAAATGTATATAAACACATTTATTTATTTTGACTTGTGCAAAGGATGAACAAGACTGAATAATAATAAAAAAAAATTCATAAGTCTAAACATAACCAATAATGCATATTGTGCAGAGTGGGGATCATGCATCTGGTGTGTGCTGGTTTTAGTACAGTATGTACAAAACCTGAAAGTTGAGCCAACTCTTTTTGAATATTTTAATATAAAAAAAGAGTGGAAAAATAATGTACTTATAATTTCAGGTTGCTGATGAGTCAACCAGGAAGGCAGAATTTGTATGCAGCAAAAGTGATGATAAAAGGATTTGACTCTGGAGAGGGAATTTATCCAACAGAATGACCGATAAGTTTCCACCTTTTCAACCGCCTCCATTAAACTCTGCTAATGCTGACTGAAAAAGTAGATTTAATACACTCTGCGGCCTTTGGATGCACAGTAAAAGACACAGGACAACACATTGTTGCTACTAACTATTTAATCTGTGGACAAACAGAAAAAAATATATATATATGTAGCATTTGAAATAAAATGCTTCATTTGTTCTCAAAGAAGACAGTTATAATCACAATAATGAGTAATATCTATAAAACATTTGACTTCTGTCTTCATGCTGGGCATACAGTATCTTCCAATAGAAATGGAGTCACAACATTGCATCACAATCCACTGGTGGGTTAGAAGGGATGAAGGGGTTCCTCGAGGAGGAAAAGTGAAGCAAGAGTCAGATTTTCATTAAAAAGGGCATGCCAAAATCTGGCATTCTGGCAAATACGGCAATTATCCGTTACGTATGCCATTAAGTTTCAATTAAATTTAATTCTAAAATCCTAAAATCAGCGAAATCTTTAAGCAGATATGGTACAGGCTAGTCCTACAAGGCCTCTCAGAGGAGATATTCCAAATTAACATTACAGTTAATCAGTAAATAGTGGTGAAACACACTCATTGTGAGAATTAATTACAATAACATGTACATAATGTATATTTTACTTGCCCAGTCTATTTTCTGACTGAGGATGTCAGACTCTTCCTTGCCCTTACCTCCGGAGGGGGGGGGGGGAGTTGTTCCCTGAAACATCTAAACTGATACCAAAACATATCCAGGTTTACAGCAAGCAAACAGGTCCACATGGGTCATGATAGTCATACAGATTAACAAAAATCTTTAGAAATATGACCCAACATGGTCAATTACTGTACAGAAAGATAGAATTAAAAAAAGGGTTCTGTCTTTTTATTCTGTACAAATGACAAACACCACACAGAACAACATCAATATTTTTTTTTCCAATAGATGATTTTTTTTTTGTTCAGACTGTGCAGATGTGCAGGATGTAATGTAAAAACAGTGAGTCAGCAGACAGGAAGTGTGCAGGTTTAACATCGTCAGGATAGGCTACAGCACTTGCTCGTACAAAATTTACAAAACACTGTCCTACAAACAGCACACCTTGGAGGAACAAACATTTTCCATGTTTCCAATGATTTCAAACACCTGGAAAATAAGCCATTATGTGCTTAAGTTGGCTGTGTGATATTATTTTTGATGCAATCTGTGTGTCTTGGCAGGTTGAATTGAGCATAGCCCAACGAGATGAAAACCATAACAAACATGGTGTGTCTTGTCCCCCAAGTGATTTAAACAGATAAGTGTAATTTTTTTTGTAAGCATTCGGAGCCACGTGGCATGCGTCCTTGTCATTGTGTCTGGAAGTGCTGTGGAGACGCAAACGTGACCCGGTGCTGCCCCCTTAGTCATGTGACCTCCGTCATCGATGCCGAGTGGTTCTGAAAATTGATGGTGAAGGAGGAAAGAAAAAAAAAAGATGTACGAAAAGAAATAAAATTGATGGAGACAGGAAAGGTGTGAAAATGTGAAGTCTCTTTGTACACTTGGTGGAGTGCTATGTGTAGGTATCTGTGTCCATTTACACAGTGTCAGGACATGCAAAAGCACATTTCAACCAATTATTGTAATAGCAAACTGTAACAACTGGTACAAAAACATCCAAGTAGGCCTATAAAGGGGATTTTGGGGTTAAGCTGAAGCCCTTCAGGGAGCTCTGCCAATTAATGGAGAAAGACAATGTGCATCACAGAGATTAAGGTTGTTTTTTTTAAGTGTTTTTAGCTACCTGTGCGCTGAGGGTCTCCAATGGACTCTCTACACGGGGGAAAGTCATCAGAGGCAGACCACGGTACTCCTCAGTCTTCTGTTTAGCTGTTGCATTGTGGACACCTTTGAAGTTATTCACAACACATATGCCCTGTAGAGAAGGAGGAGAATTATGGTGTTATAAACTGACAAAAAGAAATTGTAGTGTTTTTTTTTTTTTTGTCTTCTTTGACCTACTGTACATGTTACACATTACACTATTTTTAGAGAATTATTATTTAGAAAAAACTGACAGTCCACAAGCATTTCTTTGTCATCACAGGGTGTACACAAGCCTCTGAAGGATGTTACTTGAAGTCACTAGATACATTTTTGTATTGATCACCAAGGTGTATTGAGCAGCTTGACAAGATACAATTCCCCCTTGTAGAGAAAATTCATCCAACAAACAACATCCAACAAAGCAGAGTTATTCATGCAACATGGCTACTGTTCATATACCTCAATTCAGATTATCATAGCATCTATCATGGAGGCATCAGGCTTCAGTGCTGGTATTGTAACTGGTATACAGTGTGCTTGTACCTTATATCATACTATATATATTTAAAAATGGCAGTTATTTGTTGTAAGTTCTTTGTTTTTGTCCAGCAATTAGGGTTTTTTTTTTTTTTTTATTAAACAAGACCTCCAACATTTTTGAACTCCTCCACGGAGTTGTTAATCAAAGAAGGCAGCCTGAGGAAATCCCACCAAAGGTGCCCTCAGGCAGCACGTAGAGGAGAATGAATGAAACAGGGAGCATAATGAAGGTTTTCCTGTTTGCGGTGGTTCATGGACAGTGATTCTCCCAGAGTGATAAAGGAGTGTGTCTGGACCAGAATGAACAAAGACTTCCAACAGTTTCACAATGAAATATGTGCCTCATATCATTCTCTGGTGGCTTTTTCCAAGACATTTTTTTAAAAGTCTGCATTGATAGTCTTCTATTTGTGTCCTGTCCTCTATGCAAATTTCACATAATGTGAATTTTGCTTCAGTATCAGGTTTTGTACAGGTTATTTTTCAGGCTCATTATAAGGCATGCCATTAGAATGTGACAGACAAAACTGACAAAAAAAGGGTACCTAAAAAGCCTGTAATCTGAGATTTAGTTTTAAGGAGTCTTTGCTAAAATCAGACTCAGCATGTGTGTGTTGTGCCAACATCATCCTGGAACCAAACCTAAAACCAAGTGCTTACAACACAGATCCCTTTAAACTGCTGGGAGTTCATTCATTCCATTCAGATCCCCTCTGTCTGAACACTGACAGAACAAGGTTTGTTACAATTCCTTAGCTACCTTAGTGTTAAACCCCAGACAGGTCACCAGCCCATCACAGGGCAACATAGAGACAAATCATTCACACTCAATTTAGAGTCATCAACTTAAGCACATCATTTGAATGTAGACCATAATTAAACATAATTAAAGTTTGGGTGAGATGAAACTGAAAAATCATTATAAATTGATGAAATTTCTTAATTAACCTCACCAGAAATAATGCAACAGCTGATCCGAGTATAAATCCAGCCACTACATCTGAACAGTGGTTTCGATACTCAGAGACCCGGTTCAGGCCTGTGAGGAAGGCTGAACAGAGTGTGCCCAGACAGAGCACAGGCTTTGCAAGACGGCTGGATTTGGTCTTAATGGTGCTTGTGATGTACATCTAGAGGGAAGAAGAGTAGAGAGAGATGACATCTGAGATTCTGAAGGTAAAAAGATTCCACTTGCGTCATGGTTCGGTTCGTCACAGGACCCCGGCTTCTAAACTAAAAATGTTCCTTCAGTTTGAATTGAAGAAAGTGGCTTTCAAAAAAGCCAAACAATAGCAAAAAAAAGTGGTCTACACACACACACACACACACACTTCCCTCACCGTCAAGTAAACAGCGGAGTAAACGCTTAGTGATGCATCCTTGCATGGGAACGACCGGCGTGCATTCTCCACAACAGCTGGGTTCCCAGTGCAGATGTTGCTGTTGATAATGAACTGGTGGTTGAACCGACACTCAGTACCGGTGTAGTTGGGTTTGCAGACAGACAGGAAGTATGGTGAGAGGCCGCCAGTCACCACCTGGCCAGCGTTGACGAAGATGTCGGTGGCAAACAAACCGAACGCAAACACACCTGGGGAACATGGGACAAAAATTGGAAAGGAGAACAGACCACAATGAAACCCACAAATTCAAAGTTATGAAACAATAACACATTAAGGCGCTGTGCAAATCTGTTTTTAGGCATTAGATAGAGCCATATGAGCCCAATTTAGTAACAGAGAAGAGGACAAAAACAGAAAAACCCTATCAGCCCACTAACCCTGACCAGTGTCTGAGTCTGCATTCCCTTTGGTGTGAAAAATGACTGCTGATTATCTGGCTTTCTTAGCCATGAAATTACTGTGCTTTGTATTGTCATCCAGGTAAGGGCTCAGGGCTGGTGGGGGTGAGGGGTGTTTGACAGGGGTGCAGGGACACAATTGTGTGTAGGGCACTGAGGGAGATAGGGAAAGAGTAGCAGGGTAAGAGCAGAGCAAAGGAGCAGGAAATGAAAAGCCTCAATGGTCCTACAATTTTGAGAGACTGCTCAGGAACAAACTGAAATCTACATTACTTGAACGGCTGAGTTAATTACAGTGCAGGCTAAATACAACCTTCTCTAACCTGCACTTAGATAAGGGTTGATGTTGAAATTCTGATACTTTCTACATTCAGAACACCAGTCATAGCTTAAAATTGGTTCATTAGCCTTATTCTCTCTATCACCATCATTCCAACATCATTCATTTCATTTGCCTACTTTTTATTTCCTCTTTGTGTACATATGTTCATATAAACTCTGCATTTAATCACATAATTTATTGTGCAGATAAATACTGTATATTATCTTTTAGACCAAGATGTTGTTCTGTGCATTCTTTTGAAATATGAGAACTGAGGACTCCAACTGAATGATGGACCATGACAGATTAGAGAAATTGCTCGCTGGGTCCTCCAACAGTTTGATGATCACTATTGTCTGCTATTATAGACATGTTTGTTAACTGGTAGCCAAGGATACCAACAAACTACTATGAAGCTGGAGCTGTGTGATCAAACACATCCTCAGAACTAATGTTCATTTCAGACCTGATATACAGCGTTTTCAGTGGTTTGTGTCAAAACATGTGAATACACATTTATTAAAACAATAACATGTTGATGATAAACATTTTTGAAATGAAAATGATTTTGTCTCAGGGTCTAGCTTCCATTTGCCGCATCCTATGAAAAATGGGAGAGGGGGGCAGGCAGAAGTGAGGTATGCCTTTTTAGGTACAGTTCTCTTCAAGTGATAAAAATATTAATCATTCAGAAATACAAAAATACATATTTCATACTGTATATTACTTGTTACTCATTGCTTTAACATGACTCAACGCAAACAAGTCAATGGTGGTTGTACAGTATGGCATGCACAGGTTGCAAAAACTTGCTTAATGATCATGTATATTAAAGTCAACCCCATTCCCTCTAGTGCATTTAGCAATTACCTGTACAGTATGGCAGAGTGGTACAAGTAGGCAGATTCATTCTACTTACATTCATTCATTGGTTTAATGTTCTAGTCATGACAAATATTACCTATGAAGCGTATGATGCGGCGGATAAGAGGATTGAGGTAGCAGCAGTCTCCTGTCACTATGGTCTTTTCCTGGGCCAGGAGAACTTCCCTTGTTGATTTCATCATGTACATGGACACCTCTCCAATGAAGATCTGCACACAAATTGATATAAAAAAGACAGATAATAAATTAGGATGACATTCAGGAAGAAGAAAAAAAAACAGACATTCTGGCATTCTACTGCAGCCAAGAAACATTTTTTAAGGCTGCCCTGTTTACATAAACCACTGTGTCTTAATACAGTCTTTGTTTGGGTCCTTTATTGTGTGGACATTTCATCAGGTCTAATGGAACCACCGCTGCCAGACAGAAGAAATGGAATTCATGGTACACTTGCCTTGAGTGATACTGGTAGTAGTATGAATGTGTGTATATTGTTGGTGTGTACATGTTGTGGCCTTTTGATGCATGTTGATAAAAATGTGTTCAGTGCCTCAGGACAGGCATCTTCTCCTCTTTCCATTATGAATGCTGCTTTTTTTGCTCTTCACTTTCTCATAAGCGTAACTATCTAGCAGTAGACACTGTGCTCCCTGGGAGGGCAGTGAAAGCTGAATTATTATTTTCACACAGGACAAAATAATAATTTCCAGAATGAAATCTAATTATATTGTGTGGTGCTTGTTTGTGTCTCTCCTCTTTCATACATCCTCTCTGTTTTATCTACCCAAGGCCAGCCTTCAGTAGAATGGTCCCCCTAAAACTGTGAATAAACATTCCAAAAACTGGTTTTGGACAACTCCCCATATTATGTGCCACTATTGTGCTGAGCACCTGTGTGCACACTAAAAACCCAATACCAAACAAAGTCAACAGAGGGGAGCAAATAACATAATATAGCACACACTTGCACAAACCAACACACTGCGAATATGACTAAAAACATGAATTAACCTCTCTGTGTCTTGAAGCGTAATAATATAGCGTAATATATAACTCTGAAAAGCGATAGGACTAATTTTTCATGTTTGTGGTTGAACAGGTTTATAGACTATTTCAAAACCCAGCTTACATTCACAGCTTCTCAGCAGTCACACCATATGGTCAACTACTCGTAAATTACTGGCTCCATGCTAATTGGCCTGTCATCATTAATTCTGAGTGGTTAGCTCTTATTTATGACACATGAGAAGCGATATAAAGTGTCAAGCATGACTTAAGTATCTGACAATGCACTTTCAACAGGCACAGTTAGAAAGTCTGGTGTCTCATGAAGATGGTTAAAAAGACTAAAGAGAAAGGGAGAAAGAGAGAGAGAGAGAGAGAGAGAGAAATGAGGCTGGACGGATGGAAATAAAGGAACACCCAGCAGTGTTACACAAAGTGTAAGCAGCTAATGCAGCAACTCTGAGATGAAAGAGAGTAGAGATGAGTGACATGAAGGAACGGGGTCAAAATGTACAAGTATCGTAATTGTTCATATTTTTCCTATATGGTAAGTTTTATGGAATCCATCCATCCCTCTTCTGAACCCGCTTGTCCAGTCATAGGAGAGCTGGAGCCTATCCTAGCAATCAGCAGGTCACCAGTCCATCACTGGGTCAAAATACACAGACAAACCACCATTCACACTTTCACTTACTGGCAATTTAGAGTCACAAAGTAACCTAACAAGCATGTCTTTACATTGTGGGACGAGAGAAGCCGGAGTACCCTGAGAAAACCCACGCTGGCACACGGAGAACATCCATCCAACATACAGCCAGATTCTGACTGAATTTTTTTTATGGCCACTAATAATGGGTTCACTCAAGTGTGGGACAAAACTGACACCTGGTGGCCGTACCTTGTAACAACCATATGAAGCAGGGTTCACAGTACATAGCCATTTGGAGTTAAGTGACTGCAGCATGTCCACAACACTGCTGCAGGATTTCAACCCACACTAACTAACCTGAACTGTGATCTACCTACACTGGCTACCAAAAAGGTCATTATGAGACAGTAATCCACATTCCCATCACCTACAAGTCGCTGTTCATGCTACTGCCTCTGAACTTCTCCTTCAATGCCAAATCCTCTCCAGAAACTGTCCAAATCTAAATGTTTGATAACACAGCCCCAGGTCTACACTGTTACTCCATCCATCTATCTTCTGAACCTGCTTTGTCCTGCAGTGCCGGGTCACAGGGTACATTGTTCCCACAGGTACCAACATTTGGTGGCTTAATAACATTCCAGGACACACAAAAAATCCAAGAGGAAAAAAAAAGTCTTGATGCTTTGTTGTGAAACAGGAACTAATGTATAACTTAAACTTCACATTCTTGTGGAGTCCCAGACTGAAGACATTTGCATGGCTTACAGTTCTAGTTATACCAAGGTAGACATCTGACCTATTAAAAGACCTGAATAAAAGTTGGTGGAATTTCTACAGATACATGGATACATTAATATTAAATATAAATTATACAATTTACTCAAAATACACATAATAGTAAGCCGTTCCAGGCAAAATAGACCACATTGGTTCTGTAAATAATCATTAAACAATCATCATAAGTTATCAGTAGCTGTGCATCTTGAATAAACAAACATGAAAAAAAATCTGGTTTCTGCTGAGAGACTCTTGAAATGCAAACTCAAAGTCAACATATCATGAGAGCTTTTCACAGTCAATAGAGCACTGTGGGATAAACACACAAACAGGAGCAAAAAAAGAGTTGTACTTACTATAGCTGTGGGAGCAGCAGCCACCACACAGTACAGGATGAGTGGGGGGATAAAGCTGGATTCCTCCGTGCCAGGGTACGGCTTCATCAGCTCTGCATCATTGCAGAAAAAGCCCTGGACATGCACACTGAAGAGGTTGGTGCACTCCATGTAATAGGCCAACAAGACTGTGCCAGACATGATGACCACCTGGAAAAAGAACATGGTAAGGGTGAGGTTGTACAGTCCAGTGCGTTGCTAATGTTCCTTAATCAAACCGATTTCCTTAAATGAGCTGATTTATCCTCTTCAGTCCTCTCAGCTGTGATGTGTCTTAAGACAAAAACAACCAAAAATTCCTTCAAACCAATCTCCAATCTCCTCTTCTCCTTTCGTCTGCTTGCTTCGTGCTAACTTGTGCTTATGCACCACAATCTGTTACCACCTCCCTTCCTCCCTCACCCCCTCATACTATTATCATACAAACATCGTAACATCATCTTTTGTCTCTGGCCTCCTTTCACTGTCTTTCTGGAGTCAGCTGCAGGCATTACTATATAAGGGGCCGGACGTGATTCCTTCTGTCCCTTACATTCCCCATAGACATACATATATGCTCACACATTCCTACTCTCATATACATATTTATAGAAGACACTGTGTTAGTTTAGCAGAAACAGAAGGCAGATTTTTGTCGCACTGAGATGCGTTGGCAGTTATATTCATGTCCTGGCAAAGAAGAAATGAGACACGAAGAGACATTTCTGTGTGGTTTAACTGCTTATAAAATACAAATATTAAGGTGAGAGCACAAACAAATACTAGAGAGTTGGTGAGCTTGATAAATTCCTTTATAATTTTTAAATTCTTACATCATTTGTAAATGGCAAATATTTTTTTTTAAAACAGATTCTTTCCAGGCCTACCACATGCTTTTAACTTTCAGTTACTGTAGTTCAAATCTGTACTACTGCAGTCCACTTCAAGTCTTAGAGGTCATTTCACAATATGCGTACTTCTCTTTACCAGAATTCTTGTGCAATTCTGAATTACTGTTCCAATTCTAGCCAAGTACTGTTTGACTGCAGCTACTAATGGTGAGATTTGCTAGTGGCTGTAGTGTGGTTAAATGAGATGTAAATCACTATCTTTTAATCCCCCAACAGAATAATGATCAGGTACAGGCTAAATGAACTAGCATTTAGAGGCCAGCTGATTAATGACAATTAAGCTGTTGGTGGTTGCTGTTTGGTGCTTAAAGTGTCCATTAATCAGAAATCTATGCCAATCTTTGTCTCACGCACAAGCACCGATGCATTAGTAATAAATATTAGAATGAGATTTTTTTTTTAATGGCAAATATTCCTGTTTAATATTTTTAAGTGTTTCCAGTCACATGGTCATTGTTAACTATAGTTTATCTATCAGAAGAATAACATTTAATATGTAATTCCCCAGGTAAAAGCTTCCTGTTGGAATCTTCCAAGATCAAAACATTCAGTAGTCCCTATGGGGGGACACTGAAATGAAATGAAAAGATGAGAGATAAAAAGGATGTTTCGAGCACTCCAAACACACAGCCAGGTTTTTGTTCTTACAGACACAAAACTGAAAAAAAGACCA
>JAVQJX010044271.1:0-12825 GCA_036025115.1 Ambassis agassizii
TTCCCAGAGGTGAACTATCCCACAAGTGACGCACCCCCCTCTCCTTCCACTTTTCTCATATATCTTCCTTTTGGGTACCTTCTCATTAAGCAGGGGCGTCCGCTGCAGCAGGGGGCGCCAATTGCCGATTCCGCACACAGTGACATTGTACATAATAGAAAAAAGTTTTTTCCCCCAAGAGCTCATGCCGCCCCCCACGTGA
Source organism: Ambassis agassizii (assembly GCA_036025115.1). Classification (NCBI taxonomy): domain Eukaryota; kingdom Metazoa; phylum Chordata; class Actinopteri; family Ambassidae; genus Ambassis; species Ambassis agassizii. The sequence continues at coordinate 203 of JAVQJX010044271.1, forward strand.
CTGAAATTAATGCTGCCCCGGGCGGCTGCCCGGTTCGCCCGTGCCTAAAACCGCTACTGTGCTGGAGGATGGGGAAGACTGGGCAGTCTTCGGTTCATCTTGTTGGAAACAGACGGATAAACAAACAAGTGTCTCTTGAGAGGTCCACGCTCGAGTCCAGAGCATTGCCTCAAGTTTAGTTTGCCTTTCGAGCGGTTAGTTTTTAAGTTTCTTTTTTGCGTGGTGACGGAGTTACCTTTTTGGCTTTTGTCTGAGGAACTTTTGTTTTAAACTGCTGCAGACTTTAACATAAAATTGACTGGTTGAGGTTAAAAACTGGAGGGTTTTGTTAAGCAGATGAATTCATACACATTTTACAAGGAAAAGGCTTCACTTCTCGAAATCAGTTGGGAGAAGTGCCATCGGTCGGGAGGAGTGTCCGCCCTCATAACCACGTAGAGGTATGGCTGTATAAAACGCTAACTGCTTAACGTTTTTGTTTCCGGACAAAATGACTTCCCTCGCTTTCTGGTGAGGATTGGCTGACAACACACTGAAAAATAAATAAGTAAATAAAGGAAAAAGTCCCCTCACGTCCATCCCTCATTTGCGTTGAATGTTAGAGTAATTTAATTGTTTAGCATTATTGGGGATGCAAATAATTTTGGAATAGAAGTTAAATTAAAGCTGCAAGCAGTGCCTAAAATGTGTGCATCCTGCCAGTAGGTGGCGCTATGGCTGTCCCATGAGATTAGCATATTTCTTTTCATCCTCAAAGACTTTAAAGTAACCTCCCCAATTTTCATGTGGATCAGAGGATTCCTGTAGGAGGAATGTGATGTGGCGCTATGGAGAAAATAGGCCCCACCCGCACTTGGCGACAGTGGAATCCGCCGAATGGCCACGGGGGACAATTTTTGGGCAACAGAAAATATACTTTTCGGTGGAGTTTTGGGGCTCAAAAATGCAGTTGAAAGTGCGGACCGAGGAGGAGGAGAAGACGAAAAAAAAAATAATTCCTTCAGTTACAATAGGGCCTTCGCGCCATTCGGGGTTCGGGCCCTAATTAAAGTTTTTATTTTCTGATGTATCAAATATTTCATTAATCATCACAGATGTAGAAATAGAATAAAATCAAACCTCTTCCGTATTCCGATTGACTATTGGGAAACTAGAAGCCTCATCACCCTCATCTGGTTCCCTTCTCTTCCTTCCATTCACTCACTCTCAACCACCCTCACACACACAGCACAGACATGGTTTTATTGACTTATTCATGCATGGGTTTGTTTCAGGGGCAGAGCTCCTGTCTGCCAGTCTGACAGACACCCTATGAATCCTCGAAACTCCCTTCTCCCCATCTTTGTCTTTGTCACACACACATCATCCCCCCAACCCAAGCATGGCACACACGGGGTACTCAGAGCAACCAGAGTTTACTCAGGTTTTCTCCTCCTCTGTTATTTTCCTACCACCTCTTCACTTTCTACTTCTCTCTCTTTTCTCTTTGTTGGGGAGAAGGGGAAGGTATGCCCACATTTTCCAGAACAAAGACAGCCCAATTAAGTCAGTTTGAGTTAAGGTCTATGTGGCAGAGAGAACTGGAAAACAAGGATGCAGACGGGAGAGAAAGCGAAGAGCTAACGGTGAGGAGAGACAGCCTAATGAACAGGGAAACGAGGGGGTAAAAAAGTAAAGAAAGAAAAGGGAAGGAAAAAAAAAACAGGACCGAGAGTCACTTTGTATCTGAAGCGGGTCGACTTCGTTTTTAGCTCCTCAATGGGAGACTATGAAATATTAATAACTGCTCCAGCCATATATTCCAGAGGCCTATGGTAAAACTTAAAGTCTAATGAGACACTGCTCATGAATTGCTAATGGGGGTTGATGCTGGAATGTGTTTTTGTGTGAGTATCTGCACGTGTGTGAATGAATGGGGGGAGGGGGTGGAGCTTTCAGTGTTTCAAAGAGTATACAAGAAACTTCATTAGAGGCTTGTAACACAAAGGAAATGGATTTTGTCTTTTTCTCTGGCTAGCTCTGTGTTTGTCAATCTTTTCCTCCAATTTTGGAACTTGTGGTCTGAGTTTGAAGGACAAAAAGAGACAAAGACAAAGCTTGTTTTTTTGTCCTCTCCAACATGCTTTTCATAACAAACCATAATGGTTCAGGATAAAACATGAAATATATTTTACAAGGGAAAACACTACAATCCGTCATCATCATTCAACGAGTCCCAAGCTCAACAAGACAAATGGCAACAGATGCTACACATGCCTGGTCTGATCCATGTCAGAGCCAGCAGGCCTTGCCTTGAGGTTGAGTGCTGTGACACGGCTGAGCCATCAGCTCAGGGGAAGGAGTGCGGGGGCACCTACTGAGGACTGAGTGCAGGCTGGGACTGAGGGGAAGCCTGAAGGGTGTCACCGTGCATCACAATGTTTCTTACTGACGTCATTTCTTACCTCCCTGAAACTCCCTTGGTAGGGCTGCTGATATAGACACACACCAAGGCAAGCACGGCACAATTATTTAAAAAAAAGAAATAATAATAATAAAGAAGTCATGCCTAGTGATGCACATGTTGGATTGATTGCAGGGTTTATCAATACCTCACTTGATATCTGTGAGTTAACTGGCCTGATGTATTCAAATGCTATTTTGATCAGATTTCCATATGCATGACCGTTTATTATTAGTAAGGGCAAAATAGTAATTAGAAGCAAGAGCAGCAAGAGAATACAGAGATTGTGTGCACACTAATGAAAGAAGACAAATATATTTTATTCAGAAACTAGGCTACATCCACAAGCTGCAATTCAGAGGTCTTGCTAAATATGTGAAGTGGCAGCAATTTAAGTCTCTCCAGTTGTGGACATGAATATGTATAATGCTCTCACTTAAAAAGAAAAAAAAGAAATTGTCTGATCAGCGAAGGCAGTAAAAACCAACGTGATCCTGGAGAATGAGACTTTAAGGTAACTTCAAAAAGCACAACAATACAATAGGCTGCTTGGGTGTTGGCTGGGAGGCGCAGAAAGAGGGCAAGAGGTAAGAGAGTTGGGACTGAGATGCACAAAAAAGCAAACTATTAGCAGAAGGAACACGGTAAAAGCTCTCACTCTCTCACACACACGCACACACACACATACTGATGCGCTATTGGTTGAGAAACGAAGCAAGCACAACAATCCCAAAAACTGCAGTTTCTCTAATGACCACTTGAGGCTGACTCCAAAAGTGAGTCAATCCCCCCATAGGCGTCCATTGTTAAACAAGCTTACAGCAGAAAGCTTTATAGCATGAGGTCAATTACATATGCATAAACCTATTGCATAAACATATTGGTGAAATTAGATTACATTATAAACATTTTATTTGTGTGTCTTTGATATTGTCTATATCCTGTTGCACAAATACTTGTTGTTCATTGATGACTAATAGATAGATAGATAGAAGTATAAAAAAATAAAAATATCTACGAAAGAATTACACTTTTATGACACTATTGCCTTATTCTGCCTCAAGCAAACAAACAAAAAAAAGTAGTGCAGGAATTGCCACTTTCCATTCAGTCAGTCAATATTTTGTCATTTGCATGAAAATGCATGGGGTCCGCTGCTCAATAAGCATGAAATAGTATGGAAGAGGAGGGGGAACTCACTGTGGTATAATGTGTGCCATGTTTGTCATCTGCTCTACGTATGTCTGCTGACATGTAATTGAACAAATGGAAGTGATTAGTTAATGTGGATCTATCTCAAAGTAAGAGCTTATGCAAATTGGCACATGCATTGTGAATATGAGGAGTTGCGATGTGTAGGAGTTCATTACTTTGTGTGTGTGTGTGGGTGGGGGGCACAGATTCCCGCACGAGTGGGGTTGTCAGTGGCCATTAGTCAGCCAGGCAGTGACAGGCAGAGCAGATCATTAGCAGACAAGGGTGTGTGTGTGGGAGAGAGGTGGTGGTGGAGAGGGGGGAGGGTTGTATCCAAGAATTGCACACTGCTCAGTCAGGCAACCATACTACCATCCTGTCCTACTACTGGCATTCCATCACCTTCAATACCGTAGGGTTCAACTGACATCACAATTCTATAGAGACATCACTGTGAACAGTGAAGTACGTCCCAATATTGCACATGTACACAGCGTCTCTCCAGATTTTGCAATTTAGAAATAATCTGCTCATCTTGGGCCTGTTCGTACAGAACGGTCCGTCTTTAACATCTTACACCCGAGATTATGGGGTTATGATGGTGACAGGGGGTACCTTGAGTGTCAGTGCAAGATGCAAAAGGGCCCGAGCCAGCATCAGCATCTGACGAGTCGGTTGGTGTGAAAATGTGTTGGTTCCACCTGAGCCAGCAGCCGCCATTGAAACCGTCGTTTCTGGCCATGGATATCAGGCCACGAGAACGTGAAGCTTCACTCAGCTCAGTATTCAGATTCTATGCAAATAATTTGAAAGTAGCACCCTACATGACCCCGCTCCCTCAGCGCAAAAAGAGTGACAGAGAGTTGAAACTGAAAATCACATCATCTAAAGAAAACTGACAAAGTAAGAAATGATGTCAACACCTAAAAATGCTGTCAGCATAAATAAATGCTTAAATTGAAAGCTGCTGTTTTCTTAAAATATGGATTTCATTTTTCAATTAAATTTTTCCATTTTCACTAATTTTTTTCAGTACCAACAAGATTTTCATTTTCATTTAAAAGCAGTTTTATTTTTATTTATTTATTTATTTTATTTCAAACTTTGACTTTTCAAAGCCAATTTTTTTTTCAATACAAATTGGAGCTGTCACCATTATAACCCCATACGAGAGGAGCTTTTGGACATCAGATTTCAACATTCCGACAGTTTTTTAAATGAATCTTTGTCTTGTACCTGAGATTGCCAGAACACCGGAGAATACACACTCTGCCCGGCCGGGCGGAAGTGCTCGCGGCCGGCATCGAGACCCTGAACAAAGGCAAGGGAAGCGAGGCGGGCTAAGAGCTAAGCTAAAGCTAACCCCACACCGGCTCTCCCTACCCAGCATTTTCCTCGCTAATATTTGGTCCCTGGACTTACGGATTGTAATGTCATCTTCACTTAGACATGGCTAAACAGCGGCAACCTGACAACGCTATTGAGCTAGCCGGACGCCACACACTCTGAGCAGATAGAACGGCAGATGACTCTGGTAAGACAAGAGGCGGAGGACTGAGCATTTATATCAAAAAAGCTTGGTGTACAGACTCTGTCATTGTCAGGAGGCACTGATCAGCTAACCTAGAATTTCTAATGGTTAGATGTAGACCATTTTATCTGCCAAGAGAGTTCAATTCTTATACAAAAGACCCTATTATTATTTATTTCCATTAGAAACAATGCTGCAGTCTGCTAGGTTGTGTCTCGGTGTGGTCACCAGAGTAAGTTCTGTGTCTTTGGAGACTGTAATGAACGTGTTATGATAGACCTCCTAACCAGCTTGTACAAGAACAACAACCTTCTGCTGAATGTCAGCAAGATGAAGGCAATAGTTGTCAACTTCCAGAGAGTCCACACACAACACCCACCACTAACCATCAATAGTGCTGCAGTGGAGAGGGTGAGCATCACCAAATTCCTGGGGGTGCACATCAGTGAGGACCTCTCATGGACTATTAACACCACATCACTGGCAAAGAAGGCCCAATAGTGCCTCTACTTCCTGTGCAAGTTCAAGCACGCCAGTGCTCCACCACCCATCCTTACCACATTCTACAGAGGGACCATTGAAAGCATCCTTGCCAGCTGTATCACCGTGCGGGGTGGGAGCTGCACTGACTACAACAGGAAAGCCCTACAGGGCATCATGAATACAGCTGGCAAGATCATTGGAGTAACACTCCCCTCCCTGCAAGACCACACACCTCAACCGTTCAGACACCATGGAAGCTCTCACTAACAAGTTAGGCCAGCCCCATCAGCTCGCTCTTCGGTGCATTGAGACATTCGCTGAGGAGATGTAACTGCATTTGATAAGTTTGCCCTCCAGATCCAGTCCCTAGTTGGCATGCTAAAGACTTTGGGCCCAGAGGGGTGGCTGAACTGCAGTGTGGTTCCCACATAGCTCGGCTATTGAGTAAGCTTCTACCAGAACAAGCAGCAGCCGTACTGTGCCTTCTGTGACAACTGAGCACACCACCTTAGCCAGTGTCCAGCCAACATTAAGCTTACCAGTTGACTGACTGGATCCAGACCAACAGGAGGTGCTGGCAGTGTGCCCGCTCCCACCAGGCAGCCCAATGTACACTCAAGAAACCCTGTAACCTGTGTCAAGGACGCCATCTCCAGGTCCAAGTACAGGACAGGGACACGGGTGTCCTGTACCTCAACCATCCTCCTGACAGTGGCCGAGTCCTGTTGAAGGTTGTGCCAGTCATTCTACACTATAACGGGAGAACTATGGACACTACGTGGTGTTGGATGATGGGTCGGAAAGGACAATGCTGCTGCCTGCTGCTGCACAGAAGCTTGGAATGCTAGGCAGTCCAGAGTCACTTCCCCTACGCACAATAAGGCAAGATGTGCAGACTCTTCATGGCTCCTGTGTCTCCTTTGACATCTCTCCAGATGGCAAGCTAAAGGTCAAATACAGAGTGAACAACGCTTTCAAGGCAGCCTGCATCGACCTGGCAGATCATAGCTACCCAGCTGAGTCTCTGCAGTGGAAATACAAGCACCTCAGAGCCCTGCCACTCCAGGCGTTACTACTCATCGGCAGTGATCACCCACAGCTTACCCCAACAGAGTCAGTCCGGCTGCCATACGCCCCAGGCTAGGATGGACATGCCTGTTCACCACCACCTTCTCTCCTAAGGTGAACTAACTCATGAGTCATCTAGAGAAGCTCTGGCATGCAGATGTGATTCCTGTGAAGGCAGGTGAGATAGTAACTGGCTCCAGAGAAGATCACCATGCTATAAACCTGCTAGAGTCAAAGACAGTCAGGGTAAATGTAGAAGGCATAGACAGATATGCCACCCCCTACTTTGCTGCAAAGGCATGCCACCTTATAAGGCTACCCCTGAAGCTGTTATGCCTACCTTAAGGAGTGTAGAAAGGAGGCTCCAGAAAGATCCAGAACAGGCTAAAACCTACTGCAGAGAGATAGAGAAGCTAGTTGAAGTCTGGTCTGTAGTTCAGTTGTTCACCTCTGATGCATCCCAATCCGCTGAGGCTTGGTATATTCCCCACCACCTAGTGAGTCACAATGGCAAGCATCGCCTTGTGTTTAATTGTTCATTCCAGTTCAGAGGCCAAACCCTTAATGAGCACCTCCACCCTGGCCCCACCTTAGGGGCATCCCTCTTCTGTGTTCTCCTTATGTTTCGAGAGCATGCAGTCGCAGTCAGCTGGGGACATAAAGGGGATGTTTCATCAGATCCAGCTCCTTCCTGAAGATCAACCCCTCCTGCGCTTTGTGTGGCATGACTTGCACCTAGATGAACCTGTCACAGTTTATGAATGGCGGGTTCTTCCCTTTGGTACTACATGTAGCCCATGTTGCGCGACCTTCGCCCTGCAGCGCCACACAAGTGGCCACAGCCAAGGTGATGAAGATCTACGCCAATCTGTAGATAACTGCCTTTACGTGGACGAATGCCTTAAATGCATTGAAACCCCTAAAGAGGCCCGCAAAGAGGCCTGGTGGATAAGCTCAGAGCCCTCCTATCCAGTGCTGGATTCATGATTTGGGACCATCACAGAAGCTAGGGCAACCCCCCGCAATCAACAGAGCAGCTCCACCTGGCAGCACCTGGGAGGAAGAGCTACAGTTTCTCCCTGAGGTTCTCCTGCCCCGCCCATACCTTCCGAAGCATGTAGAACGGTGAGAGAGCGAGAGATCCACATCTTTTATGACGTGCCAGAACAAGCCTATGATACAGTGCCCTACATGAGAACTTTGACAAACAATGGCAGCTCACATCCAGCATTCCAAGTGGCTCGATTTTGAGTCGCATCCAAGCGGGTGCTCTCCATGCCCTGCCTTGAGTTATGTGCCGCCCTTTCTCCAGTCTTCTTCAGAACAAACTTACCCTGAGCATCCAGAGAACTGTGCTGTGGTCCGACTCAAACACAGTACTGACCTGGCTGAGATCAGAATCGTGCCACTTTAGGGTCTTCATCTGCACCCATGTTGCTGAGATCCAAGAGCTGACTCACCTCCATACCTGGCGTTATGTCGACTCCTCCCAAAATCCTGCCGATGACCTAACTCGGGGGAAGTCACTTCTGGAACTGACCAGGCCCAATAAGTGTCATGGACCCCCCTTTCTGCTCTTAGAACCAGATTACTGGCCTGCAGATCCAAGCAAAACTATGGAAGAACCCCCCAATCCCAAGGAACTTTGCAAGGAGGCCTTCCATGGAGGTTCCACTACTGATGATCTTGCCACACCAAATTTCGGGCAGTATGACACCTGGTCACAGTTTTTGAAAGCTACCATCTTGGAGCTACACAGGGTGGCCACCAAAGATAGATCAGCATCAGCTGACGATTATCAGCAGGCAGAGACCCTGGTTTTGAGAAGAGCTCAGCAGGAGAGAGAGTTTGACGCAGCCAGTGAGGTCCTTAGGGTAGGCAGTTGTCTTCGTCACTCTGAAGACCTAGTCTACAGTAATCTCCATCCATTAGTCTTGGACCCAAAGCATCCGGTGACTCGCCTGCATATCCAGAGGCAGACAGCCTTTGCCTCGATAACCTCCGACCTACAGAGGTTCCTAGCTCCCCAGAAGATCCTCTTCCGATTCAACCCACCAGTTCCTCCTCATGTCAGAGGAGTGTGGGAGGGGGAGATCAGATCTGTCAAGGCAGCGCTCTACACCACAGTAGGTGCCCAATCCCTGCATGAAGAAGTCCTTGGGACTGTCTTAGTGGAGGTAGAGGGCATCCTAAACTCCAAACCACTGGGGTATGTCCCGTCTGATGTCAGTGACCCTGACTCTGTGATCCTCAACTGTCTCCTGATGGGGCGGCCAGATGGCTCACTTCCTCAGGTGGTCTACCCCAAAGAGGAACAGGGAAACACACAAAGAAAAAGAAAACAATCCTCAGAACCCAACCCCCAGCAGCCCCAGAAGGCCGCTTCATAACAAATGCAGTGGTAATAAAAACACATTATGACTCACGTACAGAATCATCTTTATAGCTTTGCCCATAATCTCACAGCCTTAATAATACATTAATATTAAATAAAAGTGTAACTACAATCGCTCTCCTTACACATTAACCTCGCTATCAACAACGTTGGATCAATTTATATTTAAGAACAGAATTTGCATTTATCAGCTTGTGGCATCTGTTATCAGTGTGCTAGCATAATCTTTTATCGGTTTATATTCTCTAATGACGTGACAACTCGTCAACATATTTAATTACTCCTGTCAAGTTGATTTTGATGCACAGCTGATACCGAAATATGACTATTTAAACATCTCACCTTGAAAAAGTGATCCATTGAAACACATGCTTAACCTTTGCTAACTTCCGGGAACTTTTGAGGGGCTCCATACGCCATCATTGCTGTGAAAAAAACTGAACCATTGCATCGAATAGAGATGGTGCCACTCTCTCTCTAGAGGCACTAAGTCAGACCCACTCTCCTTGTTTCTCATCCCTAAGTACTAACTAACTAACCAGCGTGTGAAGCCATCAATTAATACTGCCTTCAGATCAAGCGATGCACAGGGCGTACAGCATATCCAGGGCTAACCTGAGGAGGGGCATCAAAAGGGCCAAGCACTGCTACAAGCTGAAGGTAGCGGAACACTGCTCCAACTCCGACCCCAGACGCATGTGGCACGGCATACAGGTCATCAGTGACTACAAACCAGGTAACTCGTCCATGATCACCATAGATGTTTCCTTCCAACACTGAAACAGCCATCAACACCCGGCTCCCAGCAGACCATCAGCCCCTCACACTCACCACTGTAGATGTCTGCACCACACTGAAACACATCAACGCACACAAGGCTGTTGACCCAGACGGCGTCCCTGGTCGTGTGCTCAAAGAATGTGCGGAGCAGCTCGCAGAGGTCTTCACGGACATCTTCAATCTGTCCCTTTCCCAACCAGCTGTGCCAACATGCCTCAAATCCACCTCCATTGTACCGATACCAAAACACTCCAGTTCGGCTTGCTTGAACAACTACTGGCCAGTCGCACATCCATTGTGATGAAGAGACTGGCTAGTCCTGTCACATCTGAAGAGCGGCCTTCCGCCCACACTGGACCTACATCAGTTTGCCTACTGCAACAATAGGAGTGCAGAGGATGCAGTCTTCATAGCACTGCACTCTGTGTTCACACACCTGGACAATACCAACATATACGCACACATGTTGTTTGTGGACTTCAGCTTAGCATTCAACATTGTCAGACCCCCCAAGTTAATCAATAAACGTTGAGACCTGGGCATCACCACCCCCTTCTGCTTCTGGATAAAGGACTTTCTGACCAACAGGCCTCAGCATGTTCGGTCAGGCAACACCTGCTCCACCACCATAAAACTAACACAGTCATACCACAGGGCTGTATGCTGAGCCCATTCCTGTACTCCCTCTTCACCCACGACTGCAGGCATGTACATGGATCCAACTCTATCATCAAGTAGCTGACGACACCGCAGTGATTGGCCTCATCAGCAACAATGATGAGTCGGCCTACAGGGAGGAGGTTCAGCAACTGGCCATGTGGTGCGCAGACAACCACCTGCTCCTTAACACCAACAAAACCAAGGAGCTTATCATGGAGGGAGAGAGGAGGCACACATGACCTTATTCACATCAATGGGATGGCAGTTGAGCGTGTCTCCAGCTTCAAGTTCCGGGGATCCACATCTCGGAGGACCTGACTTGGACCACCAACACCTCCAGCCTTGTGAAGAAGGCTCACCAGCGCTTCTTCTTACTGACTGTGTCACACTCTGGTATGGGAACTGCTCTGTCGTAGACCACAAGGCACTGCAACGAGTGGTGAAAACTGCCCAGCGCATCACAGATACTCCAATTCCAGCCCTTGAAGACGTCCAGAGGAAACATTGTCTGCATCGAGCTCGCAGCATCCTCAAAGACTTCTGCCATCTGGCAGATGCTTATATAAGCTTTTATAAGTATATAAAGATTTAATTTGTAAATTATGTTCATAGCTTCTGCCAACACTGGATGTATATATAATGCACATATCCATCTGTATATTATGCGCATAGTACTTAAATCGGTATACTGTGACAATCACTTTTTATACCATAGTTGTAGAATAGACATTTGTAAATACTGTACAGACACTTGTACATACTGTATATAACATATATCTTGCACTTTTTGCTTATTGCACTTCTGGTTAGATGCTAAACTGTGTTTCATTGCATTGTACTTGTACATGTTATGACAATAAAGTTGAATCTAAATCTAAATTTAAATGAGTGAACACAAAAGTAAAACAACCCAGCTCGTTGAGGGGAAAAGGGGAAGTAATAAAAGAATCAGATGGAATGGCCAAAAATTTAGGCATTTCATTGATTAAATAAAAGTAAAACAAGAACATAACAATTAACAAAACAAGTGAAGTAGCTGTTATATATATAAATAATCCAAACGAAAAATAAGCCTATAATAAGGTCACCTTAAACATAACAAAAATAGCAATTGGCTGCTGGGGTTGGGTTAGAGTGCTGCACGATTCTGGTTAAAACGGGAATCACAATTTTTTTTGCTTAGAATTGAGATCAGGATTCTCTCACGATTTTTTCCCAATATATTCCCAAATATTTATTGCACGTATTACCAGATAAATTTGGATATCTGCCGATACGGGTAGCCTACTATTCCAATACTAGAGCTCTATTCACTTTAATATTATTATGCCATTATTATTATTATTATTATTTCATTTCTTATTTCATTTCTGTGTCTACATCGTCATGCATTTACAATTCACTGCTACTGTCTGCGCACGAGTTCCGACCTGACAGTGCACACACAAGGACACACAAACACACACACACACACACATACAGGGGAGCACACTCCTACCAGCTGATAGAAGCTGTGTTCGAAATCGTCCACTCACTCACTCACTCACTCACTCACTCACTCAATCCCCTACATCCTGTATATGATGTAGTGCACTACATCAGGGATGACAAAAGGAGATTTCGGACAGTACACCAGAATTGTCTGAGCACGGCTACATCAGCAGATGCGCCAGATACTCCTGTGACCATGTAAACAAATTGGACTGGTCGGGACCATTGAAGGAGGCTATTCTGCATGGTGTTTGTGTTTCTTGATCAATAAATTGTTTAAATATTAATGTTATGAAAGTTTGGCTTTGTCAGTTACTGTTTTGTATCCACATTTTGAGCGGTAATAGCTCACTTTTTTTTTTTCATTTGACCAAAGTAGCTGCTTGTTTAGCTTGTAAGCTACCTGTTAGCTTCTGTCTAAAACTGTGAAAAATGCTGCTCGTCTTCTTCCTCTTCTCTGGCAAAACACGACCGCATTGCATTGTGGTATACGGGAGTACGATGTAGTGTACATCGCTTGTCCACTCAATTTCGCAGTGCATTGTGGGTATTTTATAGTGTACGATGTAGTGGATGAA
>JAVQJX010044362.1:0-15370 GCA_036025115.1 Ambassis agassizii
TTACTGCTTCATAGCCTAGCCTCCACTGTAGATAATAAAAATATTGACATTGTGGAGTATGACTATGGTCAGATTTTAATGAATCATATTAAATATCAGTGAAAAATATGAGCTATTGACAGCTCCAATAGAAAAACACTAATATCAGTATCAGCCCTTAAACATTTGAAATCCATATTACTAGTTTTAAACTCATTTTGAGTTTTAGAAACAACTGGTGGTTTGAGTTGTATATGTGCGTTGGCTGAATGAAATCAATACACAGGTCACTCCTAAAAAGAAAAAATAAATCTTACAAAATGTGGTTTGTTTTTCTAAAAACAGCTCAGCGCTTCATAAAGCTTTTAATTGACTGAAATAGTGGAGGGAGGGAGGTTTAGCTGGCTCCCACTTGGACTGCATCTCCCTGCAGTTGACAGTGTTGCTATAGTGGCATTGTCAACAGCACGGTGAACTTTCTGCTCATGAGCACCCTGCGGGTTTCCATTAGCGTAGAATCGACTCGACGTGACCGCGAGGAGACCTGCATGATCTTGTAACGCGAGTCGGTGCGAAGGCTTATCTGAGCGCTGTGATGGAAACTCTGCAGATTGAGATAAGCTGGCGGTGTAAAACCTTACACAAGTGGCAGTCTTTTTATAGTCTATTAATGTATGGTTGGCCTAAAGCATTTCCAAAACAAAGCCCATTCTACAGATGTCAAAGAGGGTCTGAGATGAGGAGTGTGCAAGCGCCAGGGGGGCTGGTTTCGCTTTGTGGCCTGGTCCCTAGCCAAACTTTTAGCTTGAAATAGCTAACACAGGGTTTTGTTAAAAGGTGATGTATTTGCGGTTCCTCCTCTTCCATGCTGTTTCACTCTTTCAGCGCTAAAGGATGATTTACTCAAGGCTACATTTCTCTTTTCCACCTGCATGCTTCTCTATTTTTCCCCTCCCCACGCTGCCTTGCGTAATCAAGACGACAAAAGAAATTGATCTTTGTTCTTGTGTGTGTGTGTGTGTGTGTGTGTGTGTGTGTGTGTGTGTGTGTGTGTGTGTGTGTGTGTGTGTGTGTGTGTGTGAAAAGTATGTGTGCATGAAGGCAGCAGGCCTGGGTCAAAAGTGGCTAAATAGTGGCTAAAAAAAAAAGTGGCTAAAATTTTATATCAAGTACTCCTCAAGTATTCTTTAAACACTTCTAAACAATGTGTTCAGTTTGTCAGTTTAGGCATTTAGCTAATACTCTTATCCAGAATGCTTCACTTAAAGATCAACATTAAAATTCCTCAGCAATAAATTTATCTGAATTCCTCTCTTTGGCAACATTTCAAGAGAGCACATAGCAGAAAAAAGAAAACAAAAAGTCACATTAATCACCAAGTGATGCAAAGCTCAAATTAAGAGACTGCACAGCCTCAAGTTATGGATCACTGTGCTGTAGAAGAGACGCATGTTTTTATCAGAATAGCTAACAGTAAATGTCAGGCTGGAAAATAAAGTAGAAGAAGTCAATTGCATTAACATAGAAATGTCATTCTAATGTATGAGATTGAATGTAAAATCAACAGAGAAAAAGAAAACTTTCCCATGCAAACTAGATGCCTGGCATTCCTTTTTTGGGGCTAAAGCTAATGTCTACTACTTTTATCCAGGACATGCCAGCAGCTCTGGGCATAAGACTTGATATTGGACAGCTCAGGTATGTGCCAACATTTGGGCATGAATGGCATTTTGGATGGGAGGAGAGACGCTGGCAGAGGCTAAACTTCTCAACCAGGAGGAGAGCAGCTCAAGCACAGCAATGTGTTATGCCAGGGCTCAGTGCATGTGAGATGATTGTGGTGTGTGATGAGTGATGGCCGGGCACATGGAGACTGTGACAGGATGAAAAAGTTGAACATTATAAAACAACAGTTTAGACAAAGTCTGTGAAAATGATATTTCAGCTGACCTCGGCATTGAGAATAATGCATTAGAAAGTTCCACTAACACCACTACACTTGGTAAATGTGTTTTGTTTAGATATGTTGATTCCCACGGAGGCCATCTTGAAAAACAAACATGGAGGTCAACCTCAAAAAAAACATTTGAGGACATGAGATGGTTTGTTACAGTGACGGAAGCACCTAGAGCTGCCCTAGGAAATTGTTTACTAAAGACAGGCAAATGGCAACATTTGAATGGAACCATTGTATTCCATGAGGTATGTGCAATCAGATGAATGAAACACAAAAGAGGAACCACAAAACCACAGAGCATCTTCTACGGCTTTACTATGTCAGTATGTCTGTAGATGAACATCAACACCATTGTTACACCTACAACACATATAACTGCCAGTACTTCCTAACACGATGCTGATCACTTTGAACCACAATGTCGTTTAGAGTCCAGGCGCTCTCCTGCAGCCAGTTCATTTACAACAAACAGCAGTCCAAATGTGGTAATCAGCAGCAGGAACACACATTTAAAACCCCCATGGATCAGCTGTATTTCCATTCACTACTACACATGTGGGCACACAGAAAATTTTGGCGAGTCTTTGTCACATGTTTTCAACCACAGTTGCTGGCTGACACGTCCTCTATCTGTCGTGCTTTGGATTAAGTCCAACACTGACAACTGAAAAGATTCTATTATATATCCACACACATGAGATGTGTATTTTGGTTGATATCCACTTACCCCAGGAAGGAAAGACAGATGGTCATATTTGTGGTGGAAACATATGTAAACACTGGACAATTCGATGCCTTGGAAATATTGACCTCTTTTTATGAAGTCTGCTAAACCCGGTTTGGAATCTGAAGTATTATGGAGAATTTTTTCACAGGCTTCTTCATTAAAATTCTGCAGCTCTGCTTCCAATATACAGGATTAAATCATTTATTTTTATGGAAACGGTTTATGACGGGGATCATAAGACCAGGCTGCCAATCAGAGGAGCAGCATTAGCAGGCAGGAGAATTATCTAGATTGCTTTACCATTCACAATATGCCTGAACTGGCGTTGATACTGATCCATGATCTGCACAATTTATTTAAAATATTTTAAACAAGAAAACCTTGTCTTATGAAAGTTTTTTTTGTTTTGTTTGCTGTAGTCTAACCCGTGTTAACAGATATAAACCCATGTGACAATCATCAAATTTTTGGGTTTTCCTTTCTGAATAATCAGGGTTTTCCATCAGTGTATTGTCTTTTTTTTTTCTCAGTGAATCCCTGCCAACTGTAATGACGGGACATGTTTTGCACTAGTCCTGCACAAACTGCAACATTTCATCTGAGTGCTGTTTTGCAGTGGCTCAAATAAAAAAAAGGGAAAAAAATTTTTGGCCGAGCTGCAAATCAGAAATTACATCCCAATTGTTGGTGTAAGGGTATTTAGCAAACTGCAGACATAAAACTTTGCCTGTGGATGTGAGTTTTCCAGTTTTTTGATTAGAGAGTGGGTTTGAATTTTGATTTGGTCAAGGCTCTGGTTGTGACTGCAATGCTAGAGAGAATCCCAAACGGGCTCGAGTGGACACAGAGGCTTTAGCAGAGTATGTAATTACATAGTAAATTATTCAGTGGGTCCAAACCAAAACATAAAGGCATTCATTTTCAAAACCAGCTTACAAGAAAGCCTCTGGCAGCACAGAACCATTTCAAAAAAGGTTATCTGTATGCAGGACCATGTACCTGGAAATGGTTCTTTGTTTTCTGTATCTTTTTCCAAATGGCCTCCACGAAACATCATCAATAACTAAACCAGTAAGATGAAGCTTGGCTTTAAAGAATGAAAATGTGGGTGTGAAATTGTGCGTCACACAGTCAGATGCATACCACAAAAGTGACAGCAGAGCCTCGGCGATGACAGAAAGAGAGACAGAGAGAGAGGGAGATATATTATGTGAGCCTGATGGGCTTGGCTATGACTTTGATTTGGTGTAAGCAGATCCAGCCATCATGTTTGTTTAGGCAGAAACTATCCCAAAGATCCTATTTCTTAAAAACTTAATACGTAGCGTAACTGACTTCTGCGAAGAGCTAAGCATTCCTCTTTAAGTGGAACATCATCTTCCTCACGCAGTAATTAAGGCATGATGAGGTTTTAGAGATATACTGCCAAGATATAGCACATGAGATGGGATTTCGCTCAGAGTCAGCAAAATAAGCTCATGATGTCATACTTTGAGACTTCTCATCCTGATACTCATGAATCCTCTACTGTACAATTCAGTTTGCTACATTACATTATTATCAGGGTTTGTTGTTACTGATGGTGTCTTTGCTTTTTTTTCCCCCTGTTAGTGTCAAAGTCTTACTGTAAACAAAACATTGTCCTGGGCTAAACTACAAGCAATGAATTATTGATGAAATCACAGAGAAGCTAAGTCATCCGACCATACTGTAGCTGTTCTGGGTTCTGAGATTGAACCTGATGGAGCTGAGGGTTTTAGCTGTTTTAATTGCACCTGTCTCTATATTATGCTAAGCTAAGAACACCTTGATTTGCCAAGTATCAATTGGATGCCAAATATCTACTGTGTACTTCCTGTGAAGGATGACTAAACATCACTAAAAAGACCAGAAGAAGGGATAAAAGGAGATAAGATGATGCAAAAGATGGAGGGGAACAGGTGGAGGGTTGAACCCGTGAATGTCATAAGACAAGTGTAGTGAATGAAATGATTTGGGGGAGGGGGGGATGTAAAAAGTCCTAGCTTTCATTCTCTTTATGCACCTTACTATTTACTCTTTCACATGTTTCCACTCAGAGACAGAGGAGGGAGTCTCATCTGAACTCACATGTTTAAATTTTGCTGTTTTCTTTTATGTCGTTATCATGCATTGATGTGCTTTGTTACACAAAACTTTGTGGTAACCCCTGCCTTTTTAAAAGCACTTCATAAATTACAGCATTGACTGGACCAGACATCTCTCACCGTGCACTCAGTCCGCCATGTGGACGGCTGGAGATAAACTTGAGTAGGTGCAATCAGTCCAACAAATAAAGTGGCTCCATCTGGTTTTGTGAGGGCTCTGGTGTTGACATTATTAAGCCAGGAAAAACCTCCCATGTGGTGGTGCTATTTTGGACTTTAGAGAGCATCTGTACTGCCTCAGCTTCAAACTAATTCAATAGTTTTGTCACAAAGCATTGATCATATATCATCACAGAGTCCCTAATTAGTGGTAAATATCATTCCAGTTTAATGAAGGCGTCCTGGTATGATTACAACTTGGAAAACTATGTCATTCAAACACTTTTAATAGGGAGAAAGCCAGTGATATTTTTCTAATGAAAAATGATTAGGTGTAGTTAGAAAATATGATTATGAAATAATGTGTCTTTTTGCTTGCAGGACAGTCTTATAGCACTTAAGTACACTGCTTGTCGCATTAAAGCCTTGAAATAAGCTGGTAAAGTATTCATCCATTATTACTACCTTAAATGTAATACTTTTTTTCCATTATAAATCAAAATGAAATCAAAAATCATCAAAAATGATGACCAACAATTCTAAGTCCCAGCCTTGCTTGATTTGTTCCCCTAATTATTCAGAAGCCTCAGGGGGTTGTTATCCCAGCATGCCACACGTCGTGGCCAGTGGGGGTCAGAGGGTGTTCATCAACATGTGGGCCTTCTTTCAGCATTTGACTGCTGACCCATGCATTGTATCACATTGCAGTCATTTAAAAGGTCAGGACTTGTGGAAACTGGTACCTTTTGCTTAAACTGACCCTTGACCCAGCATGGACACTTGCTCCGTTTTCATTCCCAACAATAGGACCCTTTCAGAGCAGAGCAACCTGTAGATCATCTGACTCCTGGACTGCAGATATGCAGTGAGGTGCTGCTTTATCAGAAACATGTACCTGCTCCTCAGAGAGATGATTAAAAAAATGCTTTGATTCCATTCCTTTAGTTTAAAGGTGATCCATGTCTGACATAACACATTCAATCATTAAACCAGTGGGAATATGAGACAGTCTAAAGGAGAAAAACTGTGTGACAAACAAATGTATTTATCATCACAAAGTGAATCTAGTACCCATGTCAGTTATAAGTGTGCATCTAAAGTATAATCAAACAAATGAGAAGGTAGTGTAGGGAAATCTAGTTAATCTGGTTAAGGGCATCCCCAATAAAATCACCCATCTGATCAATGAGCCAGCCATGAAATCTGCTTTTAAAAATGTCTGGCAATGTAACTGGTTATTTAAGCAAATATAACTACAGTTGGGTCATTGTAGGAAATATAACCTGCCCATGGTGACCTCTTTCTGGGTTAAATTTGGCACTTTATCTCTCTTCCTCTTTTTCTATGGTTGAATCCAAATGCACATGGAAGGAGTGACTCTAAGTGATACTCACACTGGATGTAAAATGTATTCATCCTCTTTTCATCTTTGCTCGATCATCCACAGTAAAGAATTGCAAGATTCTACCTCAGGATGTGGATTTCCTTACAAAACACCAACTGTCCTTTGGCAAGGAAAGCAGCTATTAGCACTGCAATTTAACATTATTAACCTTTACAACCTCTCTGTACTTTATCATTATGACGTTTGGAATTCATTCAGTTTGTTGTCAATCTTAAGTTGTGTCTTGTTTCAGTACCAGCTTACTTTGCAGTGTACAAAAAGGAATTTGGTTTGTGGGCATGTTTTTCTTTGAAGAAAACCTAAACTGAGAAAAAAAAAGAATGAATTCAAGCATTCTTTGTAAACAAATTTCCAGCTTTCTGGGATTATGCCCAAAACCAGCTGGGGAAAGTGTTAACTACCAGTGGTAAACTGAGACAACATCTATTTCTTACATTTTATTTCCACATATGATATGCAGCTGTTGGCATGTGTAACTATTCTTCCATTTAACGTTTAACAGCATATCCAAGATGGTCGTGAGGGGCTTGTATCCCCACTATCTATCTCTTACAGTGGCATTTTCACTGGTGTGGTTAATGTGTTTGCCAGTGACCGATGACCACCTGAACACACACCTGCTGTGAATCATATGATGTTTTTCCAACGTTATGACTCCATGAGGACAGTTCTGAACGCACCCTTAAACAACTGTCTGGTTTTAGGAAAGTGAGCTTCTTTTGAGATGTGCAGCAGCTGTGCCCTGCAGACTCGCAAAAGATGGATGCAATTCTCAACCGGTGTGTTTTTTTCCTTAGCTGTGCATTTACTTAAGAAATGACATTGATGAATTTACACTCAATGCAGTCAAATGAACAAGCAAAGCTGTGCTATGTTTTTATACGATCCAGATGTTCCTATGTGCTACATGCTTAAGCAGATACAGACGTCTAGTCTACAAAGCTGAACTCCTTTCGTGGAAATTTTACAAAAGTTTAATAAATATATGACAGGTGATGCAGGGTATTTAAGAGGTCATATCACGTACACACGTGCTGCTTATATCACATTCAAGGTCACCTGTTAACCCTGTGAACTTTAAAAATGTTATAGCCACCAGGGTGGTATTCTTTTCTCATTCTTATCAAACATGCTGTTACAGATGCATTTGTTTTCAGATTTATGCAGCGTGCAGATCCAGTTACGCATGCGAGCCACTGTCTGCTTCTCTCGTGACAGACTCGCAGCACCTCAGGCGCTGCGGTGTTGGCAAGCCACAACAAGAAGTGATGAGCCACTCTAACAAAAAGTGCTGACATGCTTACTTCTCTCTGCTCTTTGTCAGTCAAGACAAAACTACAGCTTTTTTTCTACTAAGTTACTCTGTTGTGTTTTCAGTATTCTTTAGTCATATTTCTGTGTGGGGTTTGGATTTCTTTTGGGGAAGTTTTTTTTTCTTCTTAAATTAACACTGTAATGGTCAAAAGGCTGGCTGCTTTTGCTGATGCAAGGCAGTATGAAAAATGGCTGTAAATCTATTTTTTCCTTAGCAATTATAGGAGAAAAATGCATCAAAAACAAAACCTTTTACCAGCTTTACTTTAACTGATTTCTCTTCATGGATTCAGGGACATCAGGAGTAGCCTTATCAACTGTCACAACAGATTTTAGGATACATGAGAGTTAGGCCACATACTTATCAATCTTCCTTCAGTGATGATACCATTCTGTGTACACACAGTCTGTGTGTGTGTCTGTGTAGTGGTAATGTGTGGTTTTGCATGTGAAAGCCAGCATGAGGTAACACCAGTATCGCATGCCTGTTGAGTATAAGCGTGTCCCGCTGTCGTTGCTATGGATCCGAATGGTAAGACATTTCATGTGTTGTGAGATTCATAAAGCATAGGCACAGGTACTCTGATGTAATGGTACAATGATGCTAATCAGATTAGCTGCAATGATAGCACAAAGCAGGGAGATGGATTGCGATGACGTGCTAATGATACTCACAGAGATTGCCTCATGAATAATCTGATTGGTTTTCTCTCTGGCTGAGATCAGGTTTTGATAAACAATCATTCCAAAAGGGAGGGGTGTGCGGTTTGTTTCTCTTTCGCTTTTTCACAATAACCACAACCTTCATGGTTTTCTGGAAATAGTCAACATTCTTACTGGGTCATTTTTGGATGATGTTATGCACGCAGTAAAACTTTTACAAGGGTTGATCTAAAATTTAATTTGTTGAAAAAAAACATCTTTTCACAAAGGCTGTTCTGAGGGAGCATACTACCTTCTAACATCTTGCTTTATTCACACAGACACAATTATATCCCTAACAATAAACAATAAAACTGACAAGCACTTCACACTGAGCAGATGAAATACTGATACATCAGTAATAGATGAATCTGCTTTTTTTTCCCCATTCCTGTATTGGTTCTTTAATTCTCTCCATATGGCCGGACACCCCCAGTGACCATCAATGTGTGTGACACCCATTGTCTGCTTCACCATAAATGGATGAACCTTCCACTCAGTGAGGCTTTAGTCCACATCTACCTGTGTAAAGGAGAGGAGTGCACGTGGAGCTGACTTGGGTCAATGGGCAGGGCAGTCTCACTCCCGACTTAGGTACCCCGAGTTAGGTACCCCGTAAGTAGCAGGGGGAATCTCCATTGAATTCAAGGCAATCCCTCCGCGGGTCAGAGCAAGTGATCACTGCGGCGTGTAATCATAAAATATCGTATGAAATATGATAACGGGAAATAACCCAAGCCTCCCCCTAACCCTAACCACCAAGTACGAAGCAAGCGGACTGGCAAGTTGAGGCTAGCAAGCAAGATCCCTTCATGCGGCTAGCAAGGTGAGATCCCTCCGCGGCGGAATAAGACGCCGAGGGGGTACCCAACTCGTCAAATACTGACGTTTGGTCAGTACATGTCAGTACATGACGAGTCGGGATGAGAATGTGTTGACATGGGTGGTAGGCACCAAGTGATCTGAGATGGGACCACTCATCACCACCTATAAGTATTCCTCACAAACACACTGTGGGTTAACGGGGAATGTTTCTGTTGATACCTCAAGTGGTAATTTAAAGAAAGGTGGCAGGAGCAGGTTCAGACAATCTCAGGTTACAATATTAAGACAACAAGCAACAATCGGGCCCTGAATATGAAAAAAACAAGCATGTTGCAAACTAGTTAGTCTGCCTTGTTACACGTTGTAAAAGAGCCTAATTAAAGTACTGCTAAAGTATCTAATGAAAGCTTTTTTCCAGGCTGTGCTGTTGGGTGAATGAAAATAAATAATTGTGAAGTAATTCTGAAGCACCTGAATATGAATGGATGGACAGTTGGTAAAATGTAAAGAACAGGCTAAAACACGCTCTGGATACAATCTGCTGTTGGGATAGCGTTGCGATGATAAGCCGACACATCGCAGAGAACATTGGCTCCTTTAGCGTCTGTCTTTTTCAGTTAGGGGAATGAAGAGAATGGAATGGGATGGTTTGTGGTGGTAAAGTTGATAGTAGGGGAATACGGGGCCCAGTGTCAAAGGGAACAGCTGGGGGATGGATGGTAATCTCTATCTGATAATATTCATGTACTGTGCAACTGAGCGTGGAAAGGTATAACATGGTGCCATAGACCCCCAGTTCCTTTTTCCATATCTGGCTTTTATTGCTTTTCCTTCCACTGCATGCCTCACTGAGATATACAGTGCAGCTACACAACTACACCTAGACTAGGAAATCATGTTTATTGTCTCATGTATCTGGTAATAAAGACAAGCCAAAGATGGTCTTGCGCAGCATGGGGAAAACACCTAGTATATTATGAGTGGCAGATTTTTAGTCACTTCTATGTCTCTTGTTCTTTTTAGTAGGTCAGACATTTTAGGATTGTGTTTCTGTGTCTGAGGGCAAAGTTGTCTGTGCACACCAATCTTTCATTGTGTGGAGCTAAATGTCACAATCATGTCACAAAGAGGAGAGAACATGATACACATTGAGTACAGATGGGATGGGGTATAGACTTACAAAATATAAGACACTTTTTTTTTCTTTGTTACATGTTTGCTAACAATTTGACGATTGTGCAACGCAGTTGTAAAATTATTAGTTGCCCTTTGCAGAAAGTGATACAAAAAAGCAGACTACTCTTTTTTTAAGTTTGTATGCACTGATTATGTTTGGCAACAAAAATACTTGGTTAAACTAGTAAATATCTTACAATAATTTATCATATTAAAACAATAAACTGTTATGAAACACAACTGGTGCTATTTTGTTGTCAATGAAAGACCAAAACTATGTTTAAAGACCTCAGGACAAAATGCAGTGGTTCCTCACTTCCCAACCCCTTCAGTGACATTACTCCCCAAGCATTTATAATACCTTGGTTTAATTTGTTTAACAAGCATGCTACTACCCAGGAGGAAGTCTAATAAGTAACACCAGTGGTTCTGCTAACAGATATCTTCTGGACAGTCATCAAAACAGTGACTGCATTTGAAGTATGTTTAGAGAGCTCGTTAAGGCAGACATGACAGAATGATGAAACTGTAACTTCTACATGACAGATGAATGGTTTTTAAATCAAATAGAGAGAACTCAAAACCCTAAGGATGATTCCATTTTCCGGCCTCTGGGTCATAGGACTACAGAGAAAACTGAGGGATTACACACTTTACAACAACAGTCCTCCTAATGGCTCTTTTGTTTATGGCTCTAACACTTTTGTCTCCTACAGACAGAAGCAGAACTGTCTGTGTTTCAGAGAGAAATAAGGTTAGAAGTCTGATGCTCCCTGTACGTTGACGAACAAATGCTCCGTATGGATGAGGAAGAGAGGCAAACATGAAAACATAATGGAGAGGACAACAATAAAGATGTAGGCAGAAAGGAGTGGATATTTGAACAATGTAGAGATGGAGTAGCATGGTGATAAGGCTCAGTCTTTGTTTATGCCAAGGAGATGACAACATGGACACCCTTAAAGCACTGTTAGTCATTAGAACTAGTCATGGAAACACTGAGTGGAAATATCTACAACAACATTCTCTGAAGAGTGCTCACCCAGCAGAGCCTGAGAGAAAAAGCTGTGTTTTTCTTTATCACGGTAAATGAAGCTGACTGCTCCTCAGTATTGTTTTAGGAGAGCATGCGTCTGCATCCCGCCGAAGCGGGGCGAGAAACCATGTTGTCTTTCCTTGAAGTCAAGTTGGGCGTTCTCACATCACTTCCCTTGGGGAAACTGCCTCAAAGAAATACGGCCAAAGCCCGTCGTTTCCCTTTTGGAATTTATCATATGTGTTTTACTTTATTCTCCAGCAATCAAATTTCATAAAAAAACAAGGGTATATAACTGTAAGATGAATAAATCCTGGCAATAAAGCAGAGGAGACCTGTCATGCGCTGCCATTTTAGCCATTACTCCTCAAACCCTGGCAGGCACTTGAAATAGCTTTATTGTCTGCATAGGTCTGTGTTTGAACTCATGCAGAGCAGGCTGTGCACAGGCATAAATATGAACATTTGTGAGTGGATTTGATGAGGATCACAGCGCGCTCGCCTGAATCGATACTTTTCAGATGTCTGTATAACAAAAACATGTTAAACAAGGGCGTTGCACAGAAAAGAAGCTTCCTACAATATGCCTATTGTGATTCCAGGCCACAGCATGGACTGAGATCCATCTTGTGGTTTTTGTAGTTATAAGTCTATTTTATGCCCTTTGCCACAATTTCATGTACAGTTGATTAATGAGGTTAAATTAGCAGTATGTGTGAGTGTGAGTGCTGTTTAGTTAATTTGTAAGAGAGCAAGATCACAACATTATGCAACATTTATGCCCTACTGGCCTGGCAGTAAACTGGATCCATCAGCATATTGTGAATATCTAACTGGAGATATTGGTGTTAACCCCTTCCACCCCAAGCTCCTTTTTTAGCCCTCAGTTTGAAAATGACATACCCAAAATGAATGGACTGTATCTCTGCAACCACAAGGTCTACTTGAATAATTTTGGTGTCGTAATGTAGGAAACACTTGTGAAATTTGTTTAGATGTGTAAGTATCAGTATATATACCACAGGCTCTGAGTAAATTGCAATGGCTCACAGAAAAAATGAAATATTTTATTCCTGTCCCATAAAAATTCACGTTTGCATGGACTGAATGTTGCAGTTGAAGCTATAACTTTATATTAGAGCATGGTAAAATATCTTAACATTAACTTTGCCAAATTTCATTCTTATACAGTGAGGCTGAGCAAAATTATAGAGGTTTTAGTACAAACTATGAGGGCAAAATTTTCCAAGATGGCCGGCCTGACAGGCACCCCCACATTTTGGCACAATCTATGGCTTTTAAAATTTTATATGAACTAATCTTTATATTTCACTGTTATGTCATAACAAAAAGTGAGCGGACTGGCTAATCACACACAGTACATTTTCTGAAGTGGCATTTTAGGCAGCTTTAAAGGGATAGGCACCTTCAAAAGAATATTGACCATCTGTCAGTTATTGTCTATCACAACTACTTTACCACTACTAGTTTAACCAGTCAGATCAACATTGAATGCAAATAGCAACTACTATTGAGTAGGTAATTTTTGGTAGGCAAAAAAGGCAGGAAAACAAAACAAACAAACAAAAGTCACCAGTCCATCTCAGACCCACTTGCACTGCTTTGCCTATTGTTAGCTTAACCAAACATTAGGTGGACTTGGACATTGGCCAAAGCCTCACACATGAAGCTCAAAATAGTTCTTAAGCAACCTAAGGGTAACATCGTGGATGGTTCATCCATCTTTATTTGTCAATTAAATGTGTCACTTATTGCTGTTGTCACCTTTATTGACAGGCGACGCCTAAAGAGGCCAATTACTGCTGTGGTTTAGCATGAAGCCTGGGGAGATGAAGATTGTGATTGCACTAGAATCCAGGTGGGGCACACAAAGACGAGGTCAGGCCTACTTGCGACACTCTGTTAAAATGAATGTCATTCCTGTCACTAGTTTCTGTGGTGCCCTGTATTTGTTGAAATGCAACTGTAGTTGGGCTACACATGCGAAAGACAAAATAAGTAAGCGTATAATAAACTCTGCAGGTCCTTGAAAAGAAGCCAAGAAGGCATGGCTATGTGTCATTAGAATAACAGGCCGTAAATAAGATTTAGGGCTGACATCTCTGAGTGTGAATTAGACTTGGCATCTACTGGATAGAGGCAGCATCCTTATTGCCTGTACACAACAGTGCATTGTGCACACCAGACTGTGAGCAAATCAAGTGATGGGGCAAAGACAAACCGATGGAGACAGGATTATCTCGCAATGACGAAGGTTTGGGTGTGAAAACGGAACCTAGCATCATGATCGGTGAAGTGTAACAAAGATATACTGGTCTATAGTTCAAAGCTGAGCTGCCAAAGCCTGAATTCCTCGCAACCAAACGACGCCTTAGAGGACAAGAAAAAGCCACAGTGAATCATAGGTTTACAGTTCTGGGGAAGTGACTCAAAAAAAGGCTATTGTTGTTACATTTACACTCACCACAGTGTGGCAATGGAGCCTGACGAATCAAATGGCAAATGCCATGGCTGCGGTTTGGTCATTAAGGCAGCGTCATAGATTCTTTTCAGGAGCTGAGATACAAAAGACGAATGAACACAATGAGGCCTGATTCTACTGATAAAGATGAGCATCTCACCAAGTTAACCAACCAGGCCACACACAGACATGTGAAAGGTCCCTCACACTAAACCGAGGATTGCTGTTTTTGTGTTGGACTGATGGTGTGGCAATGTGGAACCAGCCTACAAGAATTAACAAGCTCTCAGTGAAGGAGGGGCCTGGGGACAGAGAGGAAAGTCAGATATTCTGCATGCCATCCATCACGGTCAGACTCTCGCTTTCTCCCCCATTAGACTTCAGCGAAACATTGATGTTGTTACACTTAAAGTCTGAATTGCTGTGTGGTGAGAGCATGGCTATGTGGGCCCTGTGATCCACCCTTCTGTGTTAATATAGAGCTTCCCACTCATTTGGAAGAAGACTTAGACAGACACAGTGATTTTTTTTGTGTTTTTGTGTTGCCTACTCATGAAAAGAAGAAAAAGTTTCTTACATTGCTCCAATGCATTCAGCATCCCAGTCTGGCACAACCCAACCAGTAATCAACAGTAGTTTATAATCCCCACTAACAAAATCTTCCGCTTTATTAAACGACCCTGTACAAAGTGATGTATGACTGTTGATGTTCAAAATGTGCTTTTCTCCTGATCTACTGTCCAGAAATGGAAACATTTCTTTGAAAAGATTATTTTCATATGAGTTTGTTTTGTCCGTTTTCTCCAGCTGTTGATGTAACACACGGCTGTCATAACAAAAAAATACAGATGTGCTCAGTTTATAGTCTTTATAAGGAATGAATAAGCCACACAATTTTTTTTCCCAGACCACTTGTTAAATGTAATCTGCGCAGCATTAAACCTGCTTGGGATAGGTATCATATGATTGACTTGCTGGGGTTTGTGAGATAAGACACTGGATGTAACATCACTGAGGGAGAGGACACGCTCATAAAAGTTTTAATCGAGACAGGCATTTTGTCCCTCTCTGCTCTTTGCTCCCATCCATCACCAGGTCTCTCAAAAGACTCTGCTGAATGTGACACAACACCACCGACAGTTTATTGGCAGCAAATAATAAGGGATTAGTTTTGCTCTGTAAAAGTAGTGTCTCGGGTTTGAGACACACTAAATCTAATCTCTCTATATCCAAAGATTCCTTTTTATGTAAAAGAGCAGCAATAAAAAAAAAATGTGTCACACTATTAAACATGACATGTTTCTGTGGAAGGTTTGGTGTTAGAGTAGAAACATGGACAGCTGAAAGTTAGATTAATTGCATGGTGGTAAATAGTAAACAGAGTGACATAAATAATGATGTAATGATTAACTATTTAAGATCCATTATCTATACTGTTTGCACCTACTCTGATTGCTTATGTTGCTCACTGTAAAGCAAGAA
>JAVQJX010044421.1:0-12567 GCA_036025115.1 Ambassis agassizii
CTGTGTATGACTACAAACTACACTACTTAAAAGTGTCTGGGTGTGTTAGTGCTTCTTGAATGAAATTCTTGCTCATGTTTTGTGATGAGCAGTCTTTGTTTAGCAAATAATTGGCAATACTGAAGTCTTAAGTGACATAATTAGAGACCTTCCTTCAGTCAGTTGGGATTAAAACTAGAATGCTGAATGCTTGTTAGCCTCAGAATTTAGGCAGAATTTCCCAATTTGTTTTACTGTTCTTATAATGGAAGGCTTTTATGTACATATCTTATAACTACAACCTTGTTGATGTCTTGTGTTTACAAGTATTTTCCTGATCACAATCAGTTGCATGTTTTTACTGTGCAAATGAAAATCAAGTCTATACATTAAGATGCTAATCATGTTTGCTAATCCATTTCGTTAACATCTCATTGCTTCTGCCAGTCCGGGACTTTCTGTGCAAAGAGGTGATGCGGAGGACCATCACTGCACATTAATATTACTGCATTAATACAAACAACGGGCACTCATTCCCAGCCGTAACGTTATTCACTTTTTTTTTTTTTTGCACAGAGTCATGATGACTGTGGAAACAGGCGCGGGTAGAGTAATGCACCGGCTGGATGAATACATTTCTTGATCGACTCAGTAACCGGCAGTGAATTTGCCCGGACGCTAAACTAAAAACAAAACTCACATTGTCACGTTAGATCAGTTCGACAATGATTCAGCGAGTTATTGTGCGTTCCTGCTAGCTGGGCAGCTAACGGCGGCTAGCGCGCTAGCTAGCGTTTACCGCGGCTGTGTAGTTGTTGAACCGGGGACTTCAAACCTTAAACAAAGCACCGTTACCGTCTTTCCAGGTATCACAGCCACACCTGTCTTACACTCACTGGTCACCGAGTGCTGTTTACAGTTTCTGTTTTGCTTAGAGTAGGGACGGCTCATGGGTAGCGATTGTGGGCTCTTTTGCGGCCTGCGCATCCTCGACCTAAATTGGTGAAGAGTCCGGATGGTATTTATACGATATCCGGCTTGACAGTTGTGGCAATAACGGTCAAAGCCGCTTGATTTTTTTTGTGTAAATTACATTTGCAGTGTTTATTGTTGTCAACGCACACGGCTTTATTTATGTTTATGACTTGGCTGACTTTGTTAAGGTTTGCTAAGTTAGTGTTACAGGGAAGGATTGAATGCTAACGTTGCCGGTAGCAGACTGTTAGCTAGCCGGGGGTTAACGTCTCCGCAACAAACGTTACCGATCGACTGATTTGTTGTTGAGTTTTTCAGCTAAGACATGGTAATGTTTCAGCCACCGGGAAAACATTCCCCCACCTGTGTACAGTAATTGGGAGTAACTTTGTGAATAATGACTTGTTTAGCATTTGTTAAATAACGTATGCTGCTAGCAGAGGTGATGTTAGCTTGTTAGCTAAAAGCTGTAACTTTAACCTGTCAGTGAGGAGAACACAAACATACAGTGATGGTGTTTGATTTGTATTTCACTTGGATTTATAACGCAGGCAACGCCGGGCTAATATTTTGAGTGAATTGGGGCCCGACCTAATTTAATTAACTTTGTGTCGTATGTTGGTTGCTAGCCACTAGCTAGTGCTCCGTCCCTTTCTGCTTTGTAATGATCAAACTTACAGATAACCAAAAACACAATTGGCATCATTTCTACCTTCACCTAACGAAGTGCATTAAAATGTGATGTCTTTACAGTTGCTCTGGTTATTTACTCTTACTGAACATCATGTACAAATATATCTTTGTGTGTGTCTCTACATATAGAAAGCTGACTTGATCCAAATCCTTTGCAGGCTGCCTGTAAACCATAAGTTTACATAGGCATGTGTTTATTTAAGTAATACATCTGTTCATCATGTCCTATACTTGCCTGGTTTGACTTGTACTTTTAATTTTCCAGGTAATTTGAGTGGAACATGCTATTGAGTGGGAATTGCCAAATTACTTTCTGTAAGTATATTTACCTTTTCAACTTTTCTGTCCTGTGTTATTAATTTCGTGTTTATGTTTATTGATGAGCCTTTCTTAACAGGAGTAGCAAATAGAGATTATCGACAATGAAAGTCGACAGAAGCAAGTTAAAGAAGACTCCTACAGAAGCTGTAAGTCTGCAGAATGCGTGCTGTATGATTTTTCTCTTCTCACTTGGGCCTAACCTGCATACAGTTGGGTCATCTTGTTTAGGATGTATTGTTTTACTGTTACCAAATGTTATGTCATGTAATGAGTCATACCACCTGTAAGTAGCATCAAGATATTCAGGATTGCATAGCAGCATCAATTCATTGTCATGTCTAAGATAACACTGACCGAGATCACAAAGCCATATAGCTTTTAGTCCACTGTGAACACTGCTTACTGTAAGATAATTAAAATGCAGGTTTCTGTAATGATATAATGTATTGTGTGAAAAGACGAGTTGTTCACCATGTTTGCCTGATCAAAGAAATTGTATTCCTTTTAAAACAACAGCCTGCTGACTGCAGGATACTTATAGAAAAGCTCAAGGCATGCAGTGATGAACAACTGCTTGTTGAACTGCAACACATCAAGACCTGGAATATTGGCAAGGTAAGCTAAAATGACAATGACAGTGTTGTGATTTTACAGACGGTGTCTGATAAAAGTCACTATGGAGCAGTTGTGCTGTGCAATGCTGATACGTCAAGATGTAATATGTTTAACATTGTAACGTAAGATCTTCCAGCTGTAAAACTGAATAATTAGTTGCATGATGTAGTCATATTTAGAAAGCAGAATTTAATTTTCAGAAAAATATACTATAGATCTAGATACTTTGATCAATCTCTGACCTTAATTCATTTCAAAGTGTGAGCTCTACCATTGGGTGGATCTGCTGGATCGCTTCGATGGGATTTTGTGTGATGCGGGCCAGACGGTGGAGAACATGTCATGGCTGCTTGTGTGTGACCGGCCAGACAATGGACAGCTCAAAGCCTTGCTTTTGGCAGTGCTCAACTTCACAGCCTTGCTCATTGAGTATAGCTTCTCTAGGCACCTCTACAGCTCCATAGAGGTAGGCTTGACTCTCAACCACTATGCTTTTTGCATTATGGATATATCATCAAGGACACAGTTAAACAGCTCACTAATTTTAACCCCTTTTTTCTATTACTTCCACCCCCTTACAGCACTTAACCACCCTGTTAGCATCATGTGACATGCAGGTGGTCCTGTCTGTGCTGAACCTACTTTATGTGTTCAGTAAGCGGTCCAACTACATCACAAGACTGGGATCTGACAAAAGAACACCTCTACTGGCACGTCTGCAACACCTGGCTGAGGTCTTGTGAATGCTATTGTTTTTCTGTCTCCATGATTTCAGTTGTTTCTCGAGAAAGTATTATTTAGTCTACTTGTTCTCTGTGCAGAGCTGGGGAGGGAAGGAGAATGGTTTTGGTCTGGCTGAATGTTGCAGGGATCTGCCTATGACAGTAAGAATTTTACTGCACGATGTTTAGTTTCTGTTAATAGATTACTGCTATGGAATTGATATTTTTAAAGTAGAAGCTAACAAAATCAAATTAATTAACCAATATTTACTACTGTTTGTTGTGTGAACAGAAGTATCCTCCAAGTGCTACCACGCTGCACTTTGAGTTTTATGCTGAACCGGGCCCTGAAGTCAAAGTAGAGAGAAAGGTAAAGCTTTTTATTTTTCAATAATAATATGATAGTTTTGGGATATTTTGTTGTTTGCTTAATTTCTCCTGAATTCATTCTGAAATCTTATTTCCCAGCAGACAAGTAGTAACACACTACACTATATTCACATCGAGCAGCTTGACAAGGTACAGTCCAATTAGAATTGTATGATGAATAGCAGTGTAATAATTCCTTTGGTTATTCACTTAATGCATGGAGTCCTGTGTGTCTTAGATTTCAGAGAGCCCCTCTGAGATCATGGAGTCGCTGACTGTGATGTACAACATCCCTAAAGACAAACAGACCCTACTGTTCACGCACATTCGACTGGCCCATGGTTTCTCAAATCACAAGAAGAGGTTGCAGGCTGTTCAGGCACGACTGCATGCCATCTCTATACTTGGTGAGCAGAAGCGTTTTCCCCATGTAAACGTACGGTTGTACTTCAAATTTTAACTTCTTTTCTGTCTTTGCAGTGTATTCAAATGCACTCCAAGAGTCAGCCAACAGTATTCTATATAATGGCTTGATTGAAGAACTGGTGGACGTCTTGCAGATTACAGACAAACAGCTTGTGGTGAGAAAGTCTTTTATGTTGCCATATCTGTCATAATCATTATGGCCAGCTGAGTACTATAGTTAATTATGATTGCAGTAGATGATTATTTTGACCGAGAAAGATTTGATTTCATGCGACTATGTGTGAATGCCCCATTGTCAGAAGTAGGGATGTCTTTGGTACCTATAGTAGCCCTGCACCATAGAATTTTGGTAATGAAAAGTATTAGAAAAAAGTATTAGTCCTGGTGACATCTAGTCAAAAGTATTATCAAATCTTACTGCCTTATTATTTTCTGCTTTGGAAATAATGTGTTGGATCTTTGTTGGACTTTGTTCTTCAGGATATAAAGGCAGCATCTTTGCGAACTTTAACTTCGATTGTACACCTGGAGAGGACCCCAAAGCTTTCCAACATCATCGACTGCACTGGCACTGCCTCTTACCATGGTTTCTTGCCTGTGTTGGTGCGCAACTGTATACAAGCAATGATTGGTAAGATTGCAGTCAAAACTCAAAAAAAGTTCAGTGAGGGAAATGAAATGGTTTGACTGACTTCTATTTCTCTTCTATTTTCCAGATCCTCTTATGGAACCCTACCCACATCAGTTTGCCACTGCACTGTTCTCATTCCTCTACCACTTGGCTAGCTATGACGCTGGAGGAGAAGCCCTTGTCTCGTGTGGCATGATGGAAGCCCTCCTCAAGGTACACCGGGATCTACAAATGCGTCATTATAGATCTTTATACCTAAGAAAACTTATTTGTATTTGTCTTCCTTTTACATAGGTCATCAAGTTCTTGGGTGATGAGCAGGACCAGATTACCTTTGTGACACGAGCAGTGCGGGTTGTGGACCTCATCACCAACCTTGACATGGCTGCCTTTCAGTCTCACAGCGGCCTTTCCATTTTCATCTGCAGACTAGAGGTTGGTTTTGCACTTCATAACACGGCTACTTTTAACCAAGAGGGTAATTGAAATATGTGCCTTCACTTACTATTCTTTTACTCAATTTCTGCATACAGCACGAGGTAGACCTGTCCAGGAAAGAGTGCCCTTTTGTCATCAAGCCAAAGATCCAGAGGCCTAGTGCAGCAGTAGAGTCAGAAGATATGGACACTGACATGGACAGTAAGTTTTTTTTAGGAACACACATATACTTGTGTATTCACAAATAGTTCAGGCATTTCTGTGGCTGAGAAACTACTACTACCACTACTGAAAAACATACTAGACTCGTATAATACTTTTTACCCATTTCTGTTGGTCTCTTATAGCATAATAAAGCACTATTTACAAAGCTAATGTCATTATCGGCTAATGTTCCTTAGGTTTAAAGACTCCCTTGGCTGTTGTTAATTTTTCCAACATGATTTTCAGTGTCAGAGGTTGCAATGGAAAGCAGCCCTGGACCATCAACATCTTCTGGTTCTAGACCAGAGGCAGACAGAGCACAGAGCAGCACTGCTAACACGCCTCGTGCAGGTACACATAGACTGTACACACTTGAAAACGCACAAAAAACACTTTTGTCACTTCTGTACTTTGTAATCACCGTGGATCTGTTTTTTTAGGTTTGCAGTGTATCCCCCAAAGGGCAGCTCTGTTAAAGTCAATGCTAAATTTCTTGAAGAAAGCCATCCAGGACCCTGCCTTTTCTGATGGTATCCGCCATGGTGAGTTATTTCTATCCTCTTTATTATATTGATGAACTCAACAACAAGGTGAACAGATTGATATATTGTTTTCTCAAGATCAAGAGAACTTTTTACAATGTTGGCTGTTAAAATTTTTGTTGTCTATTCTCTCTTTTTCATAAGTAATGGATGGGTCTTTGCCTACCTCACTCAAGCACATTATCAGTAATGCAGAATATTATGGCCCTTCACTGTTCCTCTTAGGTGAGTAGGTGCAAAAGTTGACAAACTATATTAATGACATTTAATCATATATATTATTGTAATAATTAATTTCTTCCTCTTTTCTTGTTTCCGGGTTGTAGCGACAGAGGTGGTGACGGTGTTTGTGTTCCAGGAGCCATCCCTGCTGTCCTCTCTGCAGGATAATGGTCTCACTGATGTTATGCTGCATGCCCTTCTGATCAAGGATGTGAGTTTTCATATTTGTGTTGTGTGTTGTATTTTCTTTTCTTTTTTTTTCTTTTCTGTGACATTCTTGCTGGGAAAAAAAACTAATGTGCTATAACTTCATATTGGATCTTAACTTGGGGTGTAAAAAGCTGAGTTTATACCTTTTCTTCCAGGTTCCTGCTACCCGTGAGGTATTGGGTTCCCTCCCCAATGTGTTTAGTGCCCTCTGCCTAAATGCAAGAGGGCTGCACTCTTTTGTTCAGTGCCAGCCCTTTGAGCGCCTCTTCAAAGTGCTTTTGTCTCCTGACTACCTGCCTGCAATGCGACGGCGACGTAGCTCTGACCCTTTGGGTGAGTTGTGATATTTCTGCTGTGTTGTACAGATCCTCCTGTCTGGAACATATGTGTGAATGAATGCTTCATGTTTGGCTTCAGGTGACACTGCGTCCAACTTGGGCAGTGCTGTGGATGAGCTTATGAGGCACCAGCCCACTTTGAAGACCGATGCTACTACTGCCATTATTAAGGTACTGTACTGTTTTTTTTTTCTAAATGTTAACACATAATTTGGTTATTAAAACTCACTTCTGATTGCAGTTATTGGAAGAGATCTGCAACCTGGGTCGTGCTCCTGAATACATCTGCCAGAAACCATCTATTCAGAAAGCAGATGGTACTGTGGCGGCACCACCAGCCCGCTCCAGTCACGCTGCAGAAGAAGCATCAAGTGAGGATGAGGAGGAAGAAGAGGCCCTCCACACATTCAGCCAGCAACAAGGGGAACCAGAGAGCAACAGACAGTCAGTGCCACTTGAACTGTATGACAATAAGTTCATAACACAATAGAACAGAACAACAACTTGTTGACAGACTTACAGATTTTTTTTCCAAGTCATTTGACTAAATTTCATATATTTTAGTTGATGGCTCATATTTTGATGTGTGATTTTTGCAGGGTGGTTGGCACAGAAGAACGGATACCCATTCCTCTAATGGATTATATTCTTAATGTGGTACGTATAATCCTTGGCAGTGTTGTCTTGTGTAATATTCCATTGTATGTCATGGTTTTTCTGAATACATCTGTTAATTTGCTATGAACATATTTTCCAGATGAAGTTTGTTGAATCCATACTAAGCAACAACACCACTGATGACCACTGTCAGGAGTTTGTTAACCAAAAGGGTCTGCTGCCTTTGGTCTCTATTCTGGGCCTGCCCAACTTGCCCATTGACTTCCCCACATCAGCTGCCTGCCAAGCTGTGGCTGGTGTCTGCAAGTCAATATTGGTGAGCATGAATGAATAATCACAGCAGTATTATCTGCGTAGTTTTTTTCATGATATTCAGTTGATACATGTAACTGAGACACATTTGGATTTTTGTTGGCACTTTGATGTGAAAGTTGTTTTGTTTTTTTTTTCCCTCCACCAAACTATGTACAAAGACTCTCTCACACGAGCCTAAGGTACTCCAGGAGGGCTTGTGCCAATTGGACAGTATTCTGACATCTCTGGAGCCACTTCATAGACCAATTGAGGTGCCTGGTGGGTCTGTGCTTCTCAGAGAACTGGCTAATGCAGGCCACGTCACTGATGCTACGTTGTCAGCCCGTGCTACACCATTGCTACACGCTCTTACTGCAGCCCATGCCTACATCCTCATGTTTGTGCATACTTGCAGAGTTGGACAGGTAAATAAATATGGATGTTTTCTACCAAGTGGTTACCTTTTTAACAATGCTACTCATGTAGTCACTTTCGTCTAAACATTTTATGCAGGTCAGCTGTAACTTCTCTTACAGAATTATTAAGAATGATTACAAATGTTTTTAAGCAAACTAAGATTTGTGGTCTCTCTCTCAACAGAGTGAGATCAGAGCAATATCGGTCAACCAGTGGGGCTCACAGCTGGGCTTGAGTGTTCTCAACAAGCTCAGTCAGCTGTACTGCTCTCTGGTGTGGGAGAGCACTGTGCTGCTCTCTCTTTGCACCCCCAACAGGTGAGTCTCTTTACAATTCTTGATCTTAACTACAGTCAAGCGTGTTCCTCTTAACGCATCTGGCATATGCTCAACAGTCTGCCTCCAGGATGTGAGTTTGGCCAGGCTGATATGCAGAAACTCGTGCCCAAAGAGGAGAAGCCATCTGGAAGCACTGCATCAACCATGGCCTCTGGCTCCAGGAGACCTGGTAATGTAACCTTTTAATTTGTCTTAAAAAAAGTCTGTCTCCCAGAAACACTGTCCAACAGTCACCGTGTCATCTACCTTCAGCAGCAGAATCTGAGGCAGGGTCTGTGGATTCATCTGCTGGTGGTCTGTTGGAAGGCATGGGTCTGGATGGGGACACATTGGCACCCATGGAGACAGACGAACCGTCTGCCACAGACCCCAAGACGAAGTCCAAACTTACTCCAGCTATGGCCACACGGATCAAACAAATAAAACCCCTTCTCTCTGGTGAGATACTTTTCCTAGTATTCACAGATGTTTTTATGTGTCTTAATGTTTGTAACTTCTTTGGACAGATGTTTTTGAATGTCTCAACACCCTCATGTACCTTTGCAGCTTCATCACGTTTGGGCAGGGCTCTGGCGGAACTGTTTGGGCTGCTAGTGAAGCTCTGTGTGGGCTCCCCAGTGCGCCAACGCCGCTCCCACCATGCCACAAGTACAGGCACTACTCCCACACCTGCTGCCCGAGCCACTGCTTCTGCCCTCACCAAACTCCTAACCAAGGGTTTAAGTTGGCAGCCCCCACCCTACACACCCACCCCTCGCTTTAGGTGAGAGCAGACTACTTTCATCACTGCTAGTGTTAATATGTGTTTGCCTAACATGTTTTTCTTTCCTGGCAGGCTGACTTTCTTCATCTGCTCAGTGGGCTTCACATCTCCCATGCTGTTTGATGAGAGGAAGTACCCCTACCACCTAATGCTGCAGAAGTTCTTTTGCTCTGGGGGACATGATGCCTTATTTGAGTAAGTCTTACTCATTTTCTGTGACATTTTCAAATCAAAAGGAGTATTTCGTCTGTCATCATCTTCACTTATTGATTGAATATTTGAATGAAAATGTAATGTGTTATTTATATTTTCCACATCTGTTTAATTTTGGTGTACTTTATGTGCCTGTGTTGTAAAGTAATCTTTTGAAATGGTGGTATGTTTCCTTTCAGCATGTTTATACAGTGGTGGAAATTTGTTTTTCAGCACAAGTTGAATTGTCTGTGTTTGTTTTGTGCAGGACATTTAACTGGGCCCTGTCAATGGGTGGGAAGGTACCTGTGTCTGAGGGTCTTGAGCATGCAGAGCTACCAGATGGGACAGGGGAGTTTCTGGATGCCTGGTTAATGCTGGTGGAGAAAATGGTTAATCCAAGCACAGTGCTGGATTCCCCCCACTCTCTCCCAGCTAAAATGCCAGGGGTTACACCAACCATGCCCCAGTTCAGTGCCCTTCGATTCCTGATAGTCACCCAGAAGGTCAGTAGCCACAAGGGATGCAAGTTTTGGACATCACTGCTCA
This sequence comes from Ambassis agassizii, assembly GCA_036025115.1. NCBI lineage: Eukaryota > Metazoa > Chordata > Actinopteri > Ambassidae > Ambassis > Ambassis agassizii. Next base: position 9,857 of record JAVQJX010044421.1, read on the forward strand.
GTCCTCAGTTCTACCAAGTGGTAGTGTCGTGTTTTTGTTTCAGTATTATTTATTGAGTCTCTCTTTCATCTAGGCTGCATTTAACTGCATCCGCAGTCTGTGGAACAGAAAACCATTGAAGGTGTATGGTGGCAGAATGGCTGAATCCATGCTGGCCATCCTCTGCCACATCCTGAGAGGAGAGCCAGTTATCCAGGAGCGCCTTGCCAAGGAGAGAGAGGGGACAGTGCGCCCGGATGATGAGGGGACTTCGATTGCTTCTCTGGGACCCAGTGCAGGCCCAGCAGCTCCTTCAACAGGTGGAGAGGCACCGTCAGTGAGTGGAACAACTTCAGGAGGGCAAACTGGAGGAGCAGCTGACGATTCAACTAATTCTACTCCTCGTCGTGAGCCTCAGGTTAACCAGGCTCAGCTTACACAGGTGTGTGGGAAAACACTGATAAAAATCTGTTATTTATTATAAGCGCTGTTAGCAGTAGTACTGCTTGAACACACTTTGTCACAATACCTACTTTTCATCTTTAGGATAATAGCCAAGGGAAAGTGGTGTACTTTTATTAGTGGCCCTGTAAGAAACTAAAACAAAGTTACTGTAGTTACTAGTCTTGCTCTCCCATATTCTCCATTGCACTGAGTCATTGGCCACCATTTGTTTTATAACAGGGAAGATGCAGAGGGAGAGGGAGGCACGCACAGGTCCATCAGCAGCAGCAGCAGCAGCAGGTATAAGAGCCATCAGAGAAGGGGGTAGAAATTGACAGGTTGGCAATAAAAGTTAAAAGACAGTATGGAGAAGGAAGATGAACAAATGTGTTGAGAGAAGCTGATTATTGGAATGATAGCATAGCTAGGGTCTTTCCCTATAGAAATACAGAAATCGCGTTATAATGGCGCTATGAAGACCATGGCTTTGCTGAGCTTTCCTCATTCACAAAAATGCCGTCTGAATGTTTAACTGGTGTCTGTACAACAGCGTTGCTGTCAAGTTTGCATGTCCGGCCAAGTTGACTCCCTTTCGCACACACTTCACTTAAGCTGTCTATGACTATCTCCACTGCTGGCCTGCAGGCCAACAACAGTGTCCTTCTTTCCATTCTTGGTAGCCTAACACAGAACAATTAACCAGAAAAAAGGTGCAAAAGTCCTTTGGCTGTGTGGAAATGGTTTTCACCTTTCATGACCTCATCCGTTAGTTAAACCTCAATTCCTCCGTGTACATTTATTCCATTCATTTCAGACCTCATCATTATGTACTCTTCTCTTTTGTGCTTTCTCATTTGGTTTTAGCTCATGGATATGGGTTTCTCAAGAGAACATGCCATGGAGGCCCTACTGAACACCAGTACCATGGAGCAGGCCACAGAGTACCTTCTTACGCACCCTCCCCCACTTCTTGGTGGAGCAGTGAGAGTAAGACTGCATACACAGATCCCCATACATGCTTCAGTTTCACCGAATTTTATGTCAAAATCAGGCAGCTGATTCTTTTGCCCTTGTTCCATCAAGGATCTGACTATGTCTGAAGAGGACCAGATGATGCGGGCAATTGCCATGTCACTTGGGCAAGAAGTCAGCATGGAGCAGCGCTCTGATTCTCCTGAAGTGTGTAACTTCTCTTATTTAAAAATCAAAAACATTTGTTACCAACTTTAACATAATAACTAGTAACTGTTTAAACTGTGTCTGCAACAGGAAGCAGCACGTCGGCGCGAGGAAGAGGACAGAAGAGCCAGGGAGAGAGCCGAAGAGGAGGAGGCACGCTGCTTGGAGCGCTTCATGGAGGCTGAGCCACTGGATCCTCAGGAACTACATACCTTCACTGACTCCATGCTGCCTGGTTGCTTCCATCTTTTGGATGAGTTGCCGGACACGGTCTATCGGCTCTGTGACCTTCTGATGACTGCTATCAAGAGGAGTGGCCCAGAGTACAGGGATCTCATTCTTGGCCAAGTTGTTCACCAGGTCATTGGATAAATGCTTCTCATATCTATAACTAAATAAATAGCTATCAAATTGGAAGTTATTGGATGCAGATTTTTTGAATGCTGGAGTAAATGATTTGAAATACATTGCAAATGCAAGTGCACAGAACAGCCTTTTTTAATTACAAATTGCTGAGTGTGCTTCCCTAAAAATCGTCCTGACAATGGATGCTCGTCTGCCCGTGCCAGTCTGATTTGTGTGTCTTTTCTGTGTGTAGGTGTGGGAGGCAGCAGACGTGCTGATTAAGGCAGCTGAACCCCTGACTACTAGTGACACAAAGACGGTGTCTGAGTGGACCAGACAGATGGCCACACTACCTCAGGCCTCTAAACTTGCAACACGAATTCTGCTGCTCACACTGCTCTTTGAGGTGAGAGGAATTATTGCTGTAAAATGTTCAGTTTGAGTGGTGGAGGGAGCATTGGTCTCTATGTATCATTTGCCATTTTCTGTTTCTACAGGAACTGAAGCTGTTAGGTGCCAGAGTAGTGGAGAACAGTGGAATTCTTGATTTGCTGATTAAGCTGCTTGAGGTTGTGCAGCCCTGTCTGCAAGCAGCTAAAGAACACAAAGACATCCAGACACCAAAGTGAGTTTTCCTGAGCAGCAGATACTCTTTCCCTGCTTTATAAAACTAAGTTTTTAACATATTTACATATCATGACAGGCTTCTGTATGTTTGTGTAATGGGCTTTTTTATTAAACACTTTGTCTACAGATGGATCACT
>JAVQJX010044481.1:0-18080 GCA_036025115.1 Ambassis agassizii
TGCTTTTCTTTTCTGAATGGTGTGTTTGTTGTATCCATTACAAGCTGCAAAATTACAGATTTTGGGCAAATTTGGCAATAGTCATTGCACATGAAATAATAAGAATCTGTCACTGCTGTAATATTTCGGAAGAGGTGGACAGCAGCACAGTAAAAACGGTTATAGCTATAAACAGACTTTGTTATTGACCTCTTGGTGATGGCAGTGCTCTCTCTAGCTTCTTCTCTTTACCACAGACCGCAGTACCTATGCCTAGCCAGTAGATGGTGTGCCTTGTTCAGGTTTTCTCGGTTCCCATTCACCGAACCTTGCTTGCTCACCCGTGACTTGTGAAAGCGCTCTGGGGTAGGCCTCCCTAACCTATCATCCTGCGCCCCCCCCCCCCTCTCCCCAACACCCCTCTGAACACCCCTTCCATCTCTGCCATCACCCCCCCCCCCCCACCCTTCCCCCCCACCTCGTCTCTCTCCATTCAGGGGGCAGAGTCACCGAGGTGGCAGTTCTAACAAGCTGCTGGGGACTGCACCGCTCAAATGAGCCAAATCAAAGAGAAAAGGGGGAGTGGGATAGGTAGCACCATGAACCCCCCACAGAGAACAACCATTCTGATGAATATGAAATGAATTTGTATTGCTTGACATGATAAGCCCAAGGATAACCCTTTGCTCAGGCGACATCTTTACCCTGACATTTCTCAGATATTAAAAGATGCACAAGAAAACATCCACAAAAAATTACAAGCAACAACTGACCAGCTAGCCGTGAATAGGAACATTGGAGAGGCAGTGCATTGCAAATTAACAGGATGCAAATGTCTGTTTTGTTACTGACAAGGTGAAGTTTACATCTAACCTTCCCATGTGTGTCCATGTCCTGTCTGAAAAGGACACAGGACATGTGAGTGACGCAGGCATTACAACACCACTGAGGTTTTTTAGATTCATTGACTGGTCGACTGGCATTAATAAGAGAGCTCTCCTGTATCATTTTCTGTTTTTCTGTCAAGTTTCCATCCTCTCTTCCCTCCTGTCTTCATTCTTCATTCTCTCTGCTCCTCCCTTTCTCATTTCATTTGTGGTGCTGTTGCTATCCTTCTGTGTCTTGTATCTCTCTTGGGCTGTCTTCTTGGGGTCCTGTGATGTCCATGATGAAGTGGTGTCAAGTTGGTCCACCACACACATATATATCGGGATCATGTGGGGAAAAAAAATGCCACATTGTGTCTTCCCCCATCCTGCAACTTTAGTTTGTCACTTCCTCTGCTCACATTCAAATGCGTGTGAATGACCATGTAAGTGCATACACACAGACACAGATGCACATACTCATGTGGTTGCTGCACACTTCATTTAACACATACAGATGCAGGGCTTTATGTTTTTTTTTAAAGCCAGAAAACAAGGAAGTGCACAGAAATTGTAAAAGCCCATGTGATCATTTATGTTCACAAATGCTCCTGGCATGGAAGAAGAGCCATTGAAATTGTTCATCCAAGAGAAGGGAATAGGAAACATTGTGTCTAATAACGTGATGGTAATGCGTCAGTTTTATGCCCCTATTTCATCTGTATGTCTGCAGAGCCTGAACCTGGATTTCACAATGATTTCACAACTCACAAAATGTAATGCATACAGAAATGACAATATCAGAAATGTTTTTTTTTCTGTTTCCTTTTTTTCCTATCTTGGTGTTTTTAAGCTTTCTGTGAGGTTAAAGAATTACACAGTGAATGCGGCTTTACCTGCAGTTCTTGGCTTTTAATTTCCTGCAAGATGTTCCTTTGGCTGGTAGATCCCCATCTCAGAGAACCTTGCATAGTTATCTAAAAGTAATGGAACCTGCATGTATATGCAGTGCCTGCTCAAAGTCAGTAGGACCCCCACTTAGACATATTTTTTGCTCACATTTAGGTGTTTCAATCCACCTTGGAATATTTGTGCTGCAGGTGTTCACTAATGTTTTAAAATTTGTCTTCAATGCATATTAATAATTTTCAGGATGCAAAACTATTTTGATAAACTTTATTTAAATCTGAATTAAAACACACCTGACCTCTTTCGAAGCGGCAGATCAGGAAAGCACTATTCAGAGCTTTGTAGTTTATTACCATTGGAAAAAAAATCCACTGCAGATGGAGCATAAGACACTAAGAAAGGTTTCTTTAAGGAGCAACATGTGGTGAGTTATGCTGTTATTAAGAGTAAATGTAGAAGAGCAGAGCAAACCTCTACTACACATTGTTGATTTTCCGAAGTCATTTCCTCACTGGTTTTGTGCAGCATTGTCTTTTGAACACTTGTGGTGTTTTTTTTTTGCTTTTGGTTTTCCTGAGTGGACACAATAAAAGCAATTTCTCTATAAAGCCCCTCAAACATGGAGTGAACGGACAAAAGGGATTGGAGAAAATCTGGGCCACAGCAGAATCTAGCCTGCCCCTCTGCTAACCTCCTCTCAAACAAACACAGCAGCCATTTCCTCCCTCTGTCCCTGGAGCCCCTCGCCCCTTGCTGAAGCACCGGTTCAGACGGCTGCAGCACAGGTGTTGTGGCGTTTGCCATTTTTACCTTGCTTGAGTTGCTTGAGCTTGTTATGTCTAAAGTTGTCATTTTTTTGTACACTGCTGCCTTTTGTCCAAATCGACTGATTACATGATAAAAGAGTATACAAGTATTTCTGTATGTTAAATGTCTTTTAGCATACAGACTGCATTTTAGAAATAAAATGTTTTTGTACGTCGAAAAATGTTTCTTTGTTTATTCTGTGTATTTAAGCTGTGCATGTAACATTATAATTATGACATCTATATTGTCTGCTTTTTTTTTATCCTGACATGTTTCACCGTTTATTTAAGTCTAACTGAGCGACTTCCCCTTGCCGGGTCTAATGTAGTATTTTATGTGCAGATGCATCTGGTTGGAATCAGTTGACCCCGCTGAGGGAGCTGAAAGTGAAAGAGGCTGTTATGCTTTAGCACTGGCCGAACTGCAAAAGTCACAGCCCGATCAGAGTAAATCCCTAGCGGGTCTGCAAAGTCGAGCATGATGGACCCATTGCCGTGTTGTAGCAGTGAAAAAATACCACAAAAATAATCGCAGCCAAAGGAGGGAATATTTCAGTCTTGTCTGTTATTAGACAATTTACACATCTAAAATGATTTGAAAATGTACTATTATTTCTTTGTTGCATACTTGCTGTATTTTATCACCAATTTAGCAAAATTATTTATGCAAATGATATTAATTTTTCTTAGTGTAGTTTGTTATATTAATTCTCATATACATTTTACAGTACTACTGTTTTTGCAATTCAAGCATTTTGACAATGAACTTATTTTTTAAATTAACATCCTGCATGTTTAAATTCAATATAATTCATTCAAGAATTTATTTTTTATTCATTTTTTTTGCATTCTTATTTCCTTATGCTCTTGACATGTTATGTTTTGGGGACAGACCGAGGGGGTGGTGTGTTATTTATTTATTTATTTATTGTTATTCTCTCTCTCTCTCCCTCCTCTCCTGACATATCTGTATTCCTCATCTTCTGTGTCCCCTTTGAATAGAAAAAAAGAGAAAGGTTTGTTTTTTGGAATCTTCCTTTCGCCTTACCATTTTCATCAGCTGCTCTGATAGCCATGAATCTTGTCACTCATGTTTTTCATCAACTCATAGCTATGGAGCGTGTGGCGACTCCAGGAGATGTCCGCTGAAGCGAATGCACTGGTCAGAAAGGAAGTCACAAACCAAGCCAGAGAATAACACAAACACTCACAAAGGCAATATCACTGTGTCCATGAGACCACGCTTTAGACATGTACCAGCATACAAAGGAAATGCTGTTCTGAAATAAAACATGGCAGTAAATGGTGTGCACGTCTGAGAATTACATGCACATCTTTTTGAGGTGAACTCGAGTGAACAGACAAAAAAACGGAACACTGTGTACACTTGACAAAAACACAGCTTTGCGTGGACTTTGGTTTTTCACTGGCAAAATGTTTTGTACGGCGTGCAGGAATTTGGTAGGAGGAAAACCGTGTTTTCTTGTGAATACTGGTAAAGGGAGCAGAAAACAAGAGAGTGGAGTGTGTACTGTAATGTTTCCTCCTGGTTCGATTCTCAGATGGCAGGAGCCAGTTACTATCACTCTGGTTTTCCTCTCTGCATTTGGGCTCTGCTACTTGTCAGCTCAGCTGTAGTTTTTTTCATATGTGAGCCATGTTTCTTTTGGTGAATTTTTTTTCTAGATTCTTTGTTCTTTCAAGCTGAACTTGACATTGTTTTTCCTGCTTATGTTCAAGGCTGGAATGATTGGCTGTGACAAAAGGGGTATCTCCTTCCATTCTTGAAAAAGAGTGATGGCCTCTCAGACAGCTGTCATTTACTATTAGTCACACACTATTCTTCTCAACTAATTTTTTTTTTTTTTTTTTTGCAATTTTCTGTAGCCATGGTGTTTTTTTGTTGTTGTATTTTTAATGGATACAGAAAGCACATTTTATGTCATTTTCCTGAAGCCCACATGTATCTATGAATGAGATAATCACTTATTCTTTAGGTATTAATTGTGATTTAATTGCCCTAATTACTTCATTATCTGGTACATGATTAAGATAATTAGCTTAGTGTTAAATACTGTGACTTTTTCCTGTAAGACAGAAAGAATTCCCCTTGATTAGTTAATGAGATTAATTATACCCAGTGATACACCAGGTACAATTGTGCAAATTCCCACCTGCAATTCCACTTTCACACCATTAATGAAAAATCACTGTAAATGAAGACATGCATGTGTTTTTATCAGGTAATTAATTAAAAATGATGGCTTGCACAGTTCAAATGTGAAATGTGGATAATATATTCTCGCATTATGTGCCACTTTTTGTGTTCACTGACTTTTTTTATTTTTGTGATTGTTCTCTCTGAATAACCTTAATAAGAGGTAACATTTCAGTCAGTCATAGATTTGTTTTAAGAAAAAAAGTATATATTCAGCTGCAGAAATTTTTCAATGTTTTCATTCAAATTGGATTTTATGTAACTTGAATTGTAATTACATGGGATAGTTTGAAAAGTGACCTAATCTCTGTTTCCCTGATGAGTGTGGAAAAGATATTAGGTCTGTTTCACAGAAACAGCAGCCTGAATAAGGTCAGCATGCGTTGAATAAAGCTGAATCAATCAGCATGGTTAGGCTTTAGTGGAATTTAACCACTGAGAACATAACAGTCTAAGTTTAATATGGAATGCAGCTGGAAAATCTAACAGTATGCTGAAAATCAGGAGGTGTCTGGCAGTCTCGTCTCTCTGTCTGTATTTCTGTATCTTTCCTTCCTCCACCCTCTGTGTCTATCTCGGTGTGTGTCTGCAGTCGGAGGGTAGAGTCAGTTTTACTGTCACTACCTGTGAAATTGTATTCCACGAAGATGGATGCTTTCTCTTATATTCATGACATCCAGGGAAGCACAGTCACCTCCAAAACTGTTTAATATGGATGCCATGGAGGCGGACACATATACGTACACACAAACATAGTGCACATGTGCACACATCAACACATGGACATAAATGTACTCCTGCATGCTGCGCACACACACGCACGCACACACGTTTTCTTGCCCCAAAGACAATGCATGGCTGGTGTTTTGCTCCTGCTGATGATGAAGAGTGGTAGTGACAGTGCTGCTCTCAGTAGGGTTGATGCATTACAACACAGTGCTGCCATGTTGCGTAAATTCTCTGTCTCTCCTCATTGAGAACATGGAGGCTTCTCATCTAGCATGGTACACCAGTGCACTTTACTTTCCCTTCTCTTCTGTTGTTTCATCTCTGGAGTTTCTTAAGGACGTTCGCTCTCTGTAGGGCAGTCATCCATTTTGATGGCAGTGTGTCGTCTTTTGTCTTTGGTCCATGTATGTGTGTGTATTTTCTTTTTCGGGCTGTGTGGCAGTCCAACATTGTGTTGAACTTGTGCCCACCTTCCACTGTTCCTAAGGGGGAAACATGCAGAGTAATCTGTTCAGGATGGACTGTAAGAGAAAGACCTTGAGTAGATTTTCAGGTTTGTGCATGCACCATTTTGTGTGTGCACGCATGTGAGATTGCATGTTTGCGTATTTATTTGCACTGGCAGAAAGGATGGGGGATGGAGGGGTGTCGTCGGTGGGTCAAGAGGGCAGAGGAGACTCACTGTTGAGGGGTTTGCGGGCGGCAGACACAGAAATACACAAGATTAATAAAACAACACAGAGCACAGGATAGGACTCTGAGGGTACCAGCAGACCCTTTCTCCCCTCCCTTTTCACTCCAACCCTCCCTTCACTCTTCCACCTCTACCTTAATATAACCAAGACATGGATCCTCATGAGCCCTTGGGGGTGGGGTGGGGTGAGGTGGAGGGGCATCATTATATTTCTTTTGGGCTTTGTTTTCCCTCTCAGCGCAATACTGCAGTACTTAGCCAGCACCCTGCTTCGGTCTGCTTGAGGCCAGCGGGGCCTTCCAAGTGTACAAGGTTCCTCCTTACTGTGTTCTCTTTGCTGTCTGGACCCTCAAGTATTTTCTCCTGACATACACATTCTACAGGACAGTCAGACACAGCTCTTTCCATGTACATGGATACAAAAATACACAGTGCATGTGTGCTCTTTTAGGAATATCTCTGTGGAGAAACTCCTTGAACAGTTACAACGTTGCTACATTTCACTCTCTGTGAGCCTGTTTGGTGGGGCTGTATTGTAGAACTAAACTTAGGCACCATGCAATAGCTGCAGGTTGTATGGAGTTTCTACTTGCTTGTTCTTTGGTGTGGGGGAGGAGAGGAATCACAGAGTCTGTAGAAATGGGGGGTTCTGCTCAGAGGTTCAGAGGAGAGGTTTTGTGTAATCCTATGCTAAATTCAGCATCAGATCTTTTGGGGAGCTGTGTAAAACCAGTATGTTTTTCTTGTCTTTACTTTTCCTGCACACCTAAAAAATGATGATAGCACATGGCTTTTCAGCTATCTCACCCTCAAGGCAAAATGTACAAGGCTGCTAGGCGGCGTTACCTCTTCCTCTTCCTAGAGACAGCTAACCCCCTCAAAGGACGCTGATGTCTGAGAGGGAATGCCTATGAGCAGAAATTGGGAAGAAGGAGTGATGTTTGGAATAGGGTGGGGGTAAGATGGGGTTGGTGTTGGGAAGGGGTGGTGTGGGGTTGGGGTGGGGGTAAAAAGGGAAAGAGGAGGGAGGGAATATGTGTTTGATTCAAAGGAAAAAAAAGTCAATTCAGTCCCCCTGTTCTTTGTAGAACATTTAGCTTTGACCCTCCCTTGCTTTCTCTACTCCCTCCCACCACCACCCCCCAAACTCATACACACACACAGACACACAGGGTCCAGCAGATCTGCAGGATATCACACCAGCGAGGCTTTTCTATCTTCTGCCCAGAGATGCATGCTTCTTAATATATATTTCCACTGTATAGTGGGTATATGTCCACACTGTTGCAACAGGCAGACACTGAGGGAGGAGAGAGGGAAATAGGGAGAGAGAGTGACAGGAAGGGAGTGAGGGAGGAAGAGAGAGAGGTAGAGTGAGAATCAGACTGAAAAGGGAGGGGGAGAGCTTTATATGTTGGTTTCATGTTTATGATGCAGAGAAATATATCAATTTACATTTTTTTTTAAAAATGTGGCTAAAGGATAGAATCTGAGAATTTCTCATATTTCTGGTGAACTAGTCTACATAGCTGCAGCCAGCAAAGCCCTGACCAGACCTCTACTTGTGCTGAGCAGACTGGAGGCGACCCAGGGTAAGTTATAGGCTTTTTTCTTTCTCTCCCTCTCTATGCTGCTGATTACGATGCTGCTGATTGATTGGTTAGAGGCTGTGGATTATCACGGGCCGCTCGTCACCAGGTACCTGATGATGAGAGGAGAGAGAGACGAGAGGAGAGGAGGAGAAGGGGTGGGAGGGAAAGGAAGGAGGGGTGGAAATTAGATGAGCATGGCCAGTGCTCGCATCACCAGATCTCACTAACTCTCTTTCTGATTTCTGTTTACTCTGCCATTGCACATTTGTATACAGCATGTGCAAAAATTGATTTTGTGCATTTGTGTGTATTTGTGTATCATCTTGATGTGCATGTGTGGTCCCAGCCAGCACACGTTGCAAGCCTGTCTGCCTTTCCTTAGTCAAACTGGCGTGTGCTGATGAGGCCGTGGGGAGGGGTTTGCTGATGAGGGAAAGCCAGAGGGGCCTTTTTTTGTGAATATGCAAATGAGGGGCATGTGTAAATGGGAGGAGGCTCGATGTGAGTGTGTGCCACACGCTTTACTGTTTATATGTTCTCCATAGGGAGCCTGATCCTCAACAGATTGCCGGCGTTTGGTGTGATCTTGCCGCTGCTTTGTTTGTGGCATTCGCTGACAAAGATATGGAAAGAAGAGAGGCAGGGTGTGGAAAAGTAGAGGGCAAAAAATGGATAGAAAAATACAGTTAAAGAGAAGGAGTGAAAAAAAAATGGTAGAGCAGCTTCAGGGCATATTTTCACCCCATTGACAAGACGTGATGATTGCTGTTTTGCCCCCCTCTCCCTCATCCCCTTTACCTCCCGAGACGTTTTTCTAAGCCATTTGCATGTCAAAGCAGTGGAGGCCACTGTGCAGATTAGTATGAGATGACATAATGATGTAATGAATTAAATGCTCCTGTTTAAGCCCTGTGCTTGGCTTTAGTGGGAGGCAAGGACGGCAGCGTAAGGGACAAATAAGAAAGAATGGCATAGCCACTCTAGAGCATTTACGTCTTTCTATAATTTATGCTGATTGATTGAAATAAAATGCTCTGTTTGATTTGATCACTGATGCTTCTGTGTTCAGTTAGCTTAATTATGTTTGCATATTTTAAATTGTATGCATGCCTTTGATTTTTAACATTCTTCATAGTTTGTAGCCTACATTTAGCACTTGTCCCATGGGGTCCAGCATTTGTCACTAACATGGTAAATTAGCCATTTTATGCATATTACTTTTAAAGGAATGGTAATAATTGGAATTATTGTCACAATTGGTAATTGCTTTTAAATTACTGTAAATATGTAACTTTTTTATTTTATAGTTATAAAATAAATTCAGTTTCTTTTTGACACTTGGAAGCAGTTCATGTGTATTTTTTAGTGCTCTCTGTCTGAAGAGAGTGTGTTGAAAAAAATCGTTTTAGATTTGGCTTGTAAGTGGTTAGAAAATCAGACAAGGCTGATAGCTTTCATCTTCTGGTCCCCTCTTTCACTTCAGTCTCGGTCTTCTCCCTCATTTTCTTTTTTTTTGAAAGATGTAAAAGTTTTAGCTTAAAATGTAAACTAAAAATGTGTATTTTTTACTTCACACTTGTACACTGTAAATTGTGAAGGCCTTAATATTGGGCTCTGAAACGACTGTGTGTGGTAACAGTTAAGACGTATATCATCGATTGATGCACTGGCTGAAGCAGTGTTTTTATGAAGCCGAAAAGATCTGAGACATGACACCTGGGTCTCTATGGACAAACACCTACTGTGTGACAGAAGCTGGAGTGTGTCACTCTTGTCATCTGACAGCAATGATAGAAACCGTCCCACACACACGTTCACAGATACCCCAGTCACCTGTAACAATCGGTCTAGTTGCTTCATTGAGGGCAAGGGCAGTGCGGGGGCTTGTTGAGGAGATGGATATGCCCCTCATCTCGCTTAACTTTGTGGTATTCACACCACCTTACTTCCCTACATTCTTATTGATTTGCTACACAGATTCAGTTTTGCTATTTGTTTGGTTTGCCCCTCAGTGGAATAATTGACACAAGAATCAATACTTAATGAAGACATCATGATAAAAATGATAGATTTATCCACACATGACACAATTATTAAAATAATTTTTGATACATAAGCAAAGTAAAATATGTTGACAAAAATATGTTCTTTTATGCAATCAGTGAAATAAACCCTGGCATTGTAACACACACTAGTGACTATAAGAAGAGAGGAAAAGAGAGAAGAGAAAATGTGCAAATGTATTTTTCTAGTTTATGATTTCTAACCATCCCCAGTGTGGCCCTGAAGCCGTGTCCAGGCGGGTGTGGCCGCATGGAGTCAGCTGGCTGGTGCAGGGGGTAATGAGTATGCACTGTGACAGCTGGGATAAAGTGTATGGATGTGTTTGGTGGGAGTAATCAGCTGCCGACCACGGGGTGCAAGAGGGTGATGTGAGGCTTTATGACTGCAGAGCTTACACACATGCACACACTCATGCACACTGAGGTCCATTGGGACTGTATGCTTCACCTCACTCTTGTACTGCTGAACATATCCTAGGCTTCACACCTTCTCCTTTTAGACCTCAGTAAAATATATATGTATATTTTTTTAACATGTGCCTCCAGCAGTCTATGAAAATGAGTTTAATGATACATAATTTAATTATCAGCTGAAATATAAGAAAGTAAAAATCTCAATTTTATTATGTACTCGGCAGATAAATAAAGCCATGAATAAGATTGAGCATTTTGTTGTTAAACATCCAGCAAAAATATTATGTGGTGTTTTAAACAAATGCTTTTCCAATATTGCAGAAGAAAATGAATAATGTGGCATCATATATTTCTTGTGGTGTTGTGTAATTGCATTACTGTGCAGATTTGCTTTGTTAAAAAAAAAAAAAAAAACATCTAAATTGAAGATTTTTGGAGCCTGTGGCTACACTGCTTTACAGATAATTGATATAAAGTAGGCCCTCCTGGCAAGTGAAATTGAACACACTAATAAATGCATAAAGAGAAAATAAATATTGATCATGCAGGACATAAGAATAGGATAGCCCCAATTTGATAGTTAGAGTTTGTGGGATATTTGTTGCATGTTAGTATTGGAGATTGCAGGGGGCCATGCATGTGTGTTTATTTGACCATCTGGATGTTTGTGTTCGTCTGTCTGCACATGTTCAGCTGTGGTCTGGAAGTATTATGTTAGTGTCTGAGAAAGGTGATAAAATGTCTGTGCGGGTCTCTCTTTTAGTGTTTGATAACCCTGTGTGCGTGTGAAGAGAAAGTTTGATTGTATGTGTGAGAGTTGGAGCCCTTGCCTTGAACTCCTGGCCCTGTCACTCTGGGCTGCAGTTTTCCCCAGCTCTTCCAGGTTCTCTATAGTCAATGAGGAGGATAGGCGGGAAAGAGGATTATTGGTATTGATCTACCCAGGGGGATCATTAGGCATCACTATCAATTCACAGCTCCTAGCACACAGCACCAGCCCGCACAGACATTGCCAATTTGTCCCTATTAGAGAACCCAGTTTCTGGGTGTCTGCTGTGAGCGACTGCACAGGCCGCACTGGAGAGCAGCCAGTTTGGGCCTGGTTTGGGCCTGACCACAGTGAGCTTGGCTTTTGTTGGCAATAGGGTGATAAAACACTTGCTGGCTGTGATCCCCTGTTTGATATGCTGAAGGATACACAATGAACTTTTTTTTCCCACTCTTTCCTATATTTTGGATTAAAATGTCTCCAGCGTAAAATGTTATTCAGGGAAACACAAGACAATAAGATTTTTTTAGACTCTTTGTGCACATTCCACTTCCTGTCGGTAGCTTCCTCCACATCCCCATATTATTTACCAAGGGGTAATTGGCACTGTAATAGAATACTTCAGTGAGGCTTATCCAGCCTGGCCCACTTATCTGTGTAAGCTGGCTGTTCTGGGGACTAAAGCTGCTAGATCCGTTGTCGCTGACTTTAACCCTCTCTGTTGGAGTCAGGTGTGCAGGGAATGGCACTACTGACTGCCACTGCATACCAGGATAGGCAATAGGTGCTGGGAGGTGTCTCTCCTTCAGAGGTTTATTTTTTTGGTTTTATACTCCCTTTAATAGTATTTACACGCAGTTTATTTTATTGTTTGCTAAGTTACCTTGTCAGATTAGTTCACTGGGTCTTCTTTTTAACAGAACATGTTAAAATGCACCATAAAAAACAATGGGTAGTTATAAAATTGAGTATCAAACTTGGATTGGTTTCTTATTTCATTATGATTGAGTTTATGTATCAGTAAGTATGAGTCCACATAATATCTACTGACAGGGAAATGCACACACACATGCACATAACAAGGAGCAAGCCACACAAACCTCACAAGTTGAGCAGGCGGGTCAGTGAACAGCAGGTGATTTTTTTCTCACGCCCCTTGACTCCTGTCCTGGCCTCCTTAGCTGCAGCCTAACAAAAATCATACATGTGCAGGAAGCAGTAACCTCTTAAACTGATTTCACTCATTCTGCCATGAAGACATTATACTTGTAGTATACTTAAGAATATACTATATTGATGTGAAAGGCAGATCTGTCTGACTCAGTAAACAGCACCGTGGTTAGTAAAGACAGTGTCATTTCACACTGAGGTCTATTAGAGGGTGAGCTGGGTGTGAAGGACATCCCACAGATCTTTTAAGTGCTCTAATAAATCATCTTCAACACATTCAAAATTCATCAGTGCTAGCACTTTGCCCTCTCTCTTTCTGAAATGGCCCTGCATGGTCAGACAGCTATACCACATGAGCACACGCAGTAGAATGAATGCTCCAGGGGAGCAACACATTGGTCCTCAACCTGAGGTTTTTGCATGTGAAAATCAAAGGCTCAATGGTAATGACTTCAGTCTGGGCAATGTGTGGGGGTCCTTTTGAGCTGCTATTCCCCAGCGACTGTACTGCATTCACACATCCTCATTCACTGGCAGTTCATAGGACCCTGTGTAGCGCTGCCATGCTGGGTCAATGATCACACAGATGCCAGCTCTGTTTTAATCTGCTTGTTCAATCAGCAACATTTAAATAAAAAAAAAACAAAAAAAGATAAGGAAATGTTTGTAAATATTTGATATCTAATAATGACAGAGTAGCAGGAAAATCAGGTTAAATGTATATAAAAGAATAAAATATAACTGGAGTGAATGTTTTTTAATCTAATTGCTGCTCTCTTTAGACACAGCAGCACTTTTGTGGATCTACCAAGAGAGGGCAGTGTGGCCTGCCCAAGAGCATGGCTAGCAGCTGCAATTCATGGTTGGAACATTGTGATCACCTAACATAAGCAGGCAGCCGTACACACATACACATACCGTGCCTTTGCTTGGTTGTTGTTATATACATAGATGATATACAGACATGGCTGTACTTTTTTTCCTTTCTTCATGGTGGTGTGGAGAAACTCTCTGATGTCCGCTCCAGCATGCATGCCTTTCATTAGGTTATGGGTAATTTCCTCTGAATTCATCTTTAATTGATGTTTTGTTCAAACAGAATGAATATATAGTAGTTAAAAAGCTAATCTATTTATTTGCTGACTGTTATATATTTTTTTAAAGAAAATTATTATTAGCTGTAGCAGAGGTGCATTTGTTTAATGAAATGGACTACATGGTTATGTGCCATTTTGTTTCTATCCTTTGTGTTTTTATGAGGCAGTGGAGGCAGACTGTCTGGGAGTAATCAGATAAAAACAGGAATCATTCATGATCCTTAAAAATGTACAAATGAAAAATAAACAGATCGCACAAAGCCAGTGGGAGTGATGTGTGTTCCCCCTTCTGTGGAGTTTACCCAAAGGGCCAGTCATTGGTGGATCTCACTGGTAGACATTAGGCATCATCTGGATATACATTTGTGTCATCTTGATTGACTTATGTTAGGATATATAAGAATGTATGTATATGTATGTGATTTTTCTGAGGTGGAAGCAGAGGCTTAGTCTGTAAGCGAAGGAAGAGAAGGAGAGAAAAAGAAAGGAGAGATGGATGAGGGCAGTTCGGGGGCCCTGGGTGTTTTAATTATCCACTGCTCTGTCGTTGGGTCAGAGCTCGCTATCTCTTCCTGGCTTTATCCCTGTCTCATGATTTGAGCAGTACCTTTATCCCTAAGCCTTCAGCTCCTCTGGCCAAACAAAGAAAAAAGGGAGGGCAAAGAAGGGGTTTTACAGCAGTAACTATGCCACATTTACCATTAATATCCTTCAAACTCCTCTTTTTTATGTAGTGCAGAGCAGAGTAACCTCAATAAAGTGACCCCAGTGAGGCCTGGTAGCGTATGAATATGGCTGTCGGGATGGAGGACCCTCTTGCACTAGGACAGAGCTGGTCTAGTTCTGCTCAAAAGCTGAAGCTAAGTGCTGGCAGCCTCCTAAACAAGTGGGGTGAAGGAGCACATTTTTTATCTTCTTTATCCCTTCACTCTTTTTTTTGTGGGAAGAGATCATCGAAATGCCAAACGTTCCAAGAACGTTGTTTGCCAGACAACACTATTGGCTGTGGAATGGCTACTGTGCATGTGCACAGAAGTCACATGACAGCAATATTCAATCTTCAAGCTGAAGCTTTAAAAAAAAAAAGATAAATAAACCTGTAGCTTTTATCACAAATTAACTGATTTTATTCTACAAAATCAGGGGATTTTTCCAAGAGATTATTCAGAATATTTAGTACTTCTTCATGCACACACACACAAACAATGCATGTGTGTTTAAATGGTTCCCTGTGCACACTGTATATCCTGATGTGTATGTGTTACTCTGTGGTATCTGGACTGTACTGTATCTCCATGACAACATGGTTTTGATGTGGGTTCCCTTCCTGACATTTCCCCGTTTGGGGAGGCTTGTGAATTGCCTTGCCTCTCCTTCAGTCGGCATGTCACATGAAAAAAAGGTGTTGGGGGGGGGGTGGAGTGGTGGGGTACATAGGGGGGCAGTATGAGGAATCTAATGGGCGTCTGGTCTGATTGTCCTCAGCCGTGGCAGTAGAGACAAAGCAGATGAATTGTGCAATGGATTCGAAGAGATTGGAGACAAGTGCATGTCAGCAGCTCCTCCATCTCTCCTTCTTTCCTCCCCCATCCTCCAGGATCCCTCCCTCTCCATCTCTCCTCTGTTTTTGTCTGACATCCAGAAAAAAGCAGGCATGACAGCACTGCTCTGCTTGAGCAAAACATTAAAAACAAAATGCAATCCTCACCCATTTTGCTTTTATATTAGATATTCCTGCAGACAGTCGGTGTGTTGGACCCATATTAATTGTGAAACTCTGCATGACAAATTTTCACAATATTAATCACTAAGCAAACATCAAGGGCATTTTGATTCATGCTATCTGAAGTGCTAGGAATAAATGACAGCATTTATAGAAAACACATTTAAAGATAAAGGCACTTATCTAATCATCTTTAAAGAGGCTCACTGGGCTGAAATCTGATAGACTTTTTTTCCTCTGAATGTTTTTTTTTGTCTCTCATTCATATGATTTGTATCTTTTTTTTATGATAATGTAACACTCTTCATGTTGAGTAGATGTCTAGCCAGTGTGTCTGCCTAGTATCTATCCACTGGACGCTAACCTCTAGGAAATCGTTGATTGTCAGCATATTCAGGTTTAAACACCCCTCTGCTTCTGTCCTCATGCTCAAGATGAAATGGCCATTTATTATGCTTACATGAACACACATACAAAAAAGCCATCATCTTTGTCATGTGCAGTTCTGGCATGTGTCTTTCTTTCTAGGTGAATTATTTGGTGTTTGAGAATGGCCTGCGACTACAAATGTGACATATTTTTGAACAGGATCGCAATATTGTAAAATTTTTTTATTTTTCATTTTTACACATATGACAAATGAAATACATTTTGTTGAAGCCAACATAAAGAGTGCTGGAACTACTTCCTTAAATTTATTATTATTATTATTATTATTATTATTTTTAAAATAACCTCATTATTAAGATTTAAAAACACAATGAATTTTCATTTCTATCATATAAGTGACCACCTTGCAGGACTGGTCTGCCAGCTTTTGTTTTGTGTTGACTGCATTTATTATTCATCTTTACATCAGTCTGTATTTTAATATGAATAATGGAAGAGGTATCAGAGGAGGAAGAGGGATGTGAGAGAGGGGTGCCACACAGCATGTGTCCTTGGCTGTTCTCTGCTCCTGCACTCCTCAGAGTGGAGCAGGTGGGGGGTGGGCGAGAGGAAGAGGAGGGCTCTTGGACTCCAAGTCTAGCTCTGTCTGGTGCAGGGCCAGGATTCTGGGTCCTGCTCTCTCTCTCTCTCTCTCTCTCTCTCTCTCCCCCTCTCTCGCGCTCTGTCTCTCCTCCCCACCTCCCTGCTTACCTGGCTGGCTCTCTTGTCGGATTTAATAACAGTGTATAAATCAAAAGCCTCCTGTCAGCCACACAGCCTTCATTAAATTCAAATGGGGAACGGGTCTCTTTGGATCCAATTTTAATAAAACCAGGTAATCAAATATGGGTTTAAAATTGGGTCATCATTTCACAGCCACACAGAAGTCTGGTCACCATCGGTTTCTTGTATACACATTTTACATTTCAGGAATGAAGCCCTTCCTTATACTCGGAGTATACTGTAGGCATTCTCTGCATGCTCACCACTACATTGTTTCTTTGAAACACAGTACTTCAGTTCAACATAACTTCCATGATGATGTGTTTTCTTTTTCTTTGTACAGTTCACAGTGATGCTCTCATGTAGTATGTGCATCTCTGAGAATAATAGTAGTAATATTAATAACTATTATTATTTTAATTTTCATCATGTTGTGTCAGATGTGTGTTTCAAAAATCAAGCTTTGGTTTTATTGTGCCCAGATGCATACATCACATCGCATACACAGTGCTGGCTTGGGGGTAAAAAAGTGTTTATATAAATCATACTGTACATTCATACTCATACTCCTGGCTTAAGAATCAGAAGTACTTTTATAAAGTACTTTTGTGATTTTATTTTTGATGATCAATAGAAAGAAAAACTGTTTCATATAGCTTGTGAGCAGAAGAGGGCACTATGAGTCGCTGATGTGCATTTTCTCTTTCTCTCTCTCTCTTTCTGTGTCTATCTCATCCCGCTTTGCTTTGCTCCCCTCTGTTTTTGTAACATTTTATCATATAGTGTATGTGGACTTCAAAGCTACATGGATTTATGTTATACATGAAGGAGAGCATATATAGGATCATAATCGGAACACATGCTGTCAAACACAGGTGGAAAGTGAGGGATGTTATGGTATCAATTCAGTTATGGTAACTGTGTTCACTCACTATTCACTCTTTTACTTTGACACACCAGATTCCTTTAATATTTTATTTATTCTCTTTTTATTAATTTGTGACAAAGTGGTGAAGGTGTTCAAGATTTTATCCAAAATATCAGTGGCGTGAAATAAAATCTTAACTGATTCTAGAAATGTGTTAGAAATAGCTTATTCTTCTAGCAACTCTTCTCTCCATTGTGTTGCATTTTATGTAAAGAGTTACTGTGGTAGGTCGGCTTTAGGCTTTTTTTCTTTTTCCTTTTTTTTTAACTGAGGAGTATTGTAAGAAGCTCTGCTTTAAATATGCTCTCTACAATTTTCAAGAAGCCCTTTTTTGGTTTTCTTGGCCATCCTTTGTTACAAAGGACTCAGTGGTCCCATGATTTTTTTGTCCTCCTCAACAGGCACATAATCACGGTCAGCTCTACCTGAGCATTGTGTCCTCTACAGGCGGGTCAGAGGAGTTCCCATCACCCCTTGGTGTGTCTCCCTCCTGCCTCTCTTCTTTCTGCCTCCTTTCCTGTTGCCATCGTGGCCTGCCATGTTAGTGCAGGCTCCCGCTGCTCAGCCCTCTCCTTCAATAAATCTTCATATGTGTTGGAAGGGAAGGTGGAGGGTACAGACAACAATAACCACTGGTACTCTCCATCAAAGGGTTATCTGGCTTTCACAGGCGCTGTGACAGACTTCTCTCTGACATGGAGCAGAGGCCAAGTGCCATGTCTCTGACAAGGAAGAGGCCTAGCTTTGGACACAGCAAAGTCATTCATTTATAAGAACTACAAAACAAATCTTCAGAAAGTTGAAATATCAGGAGAAAAGAACTGAACAATCAATTTAGTGAGATGTGATGAAAAGAGAAAAAGTTTGAATGATGAAGTCACTAAAGATACATGATACTTAATTTTGCCTGTTGTAGATTTATAGGTCTTGTTCCATGTCTCGACCCATAATTACCATATATTGAAATAACA